>JAEMTY010000363.1:0-25000 GCA_020423425.1 Chrysopa pallens
GTAAAATTAAAATAATTAAGTATCGCATACCTTGTACTGCTAAAATCTAAGCTGTTATCACGTTTTAAGTTGAACTGTGTATCGTAAACATGTAATTTAATTTGTGGATCTTCCAAAACCTTTTGAACATCCGTCTCAAATTTTCGAAGGGTTTTTCGCACTTCTGCCGGTGGCTTTATAAAAACAAATTTTAACATATCTCTGTCTCGTACAATATATATCTAAAATTTTTCAAAATTCAATCAAAAATTTACCTTTCTTTAAAAAAAATTAACTTTTTCAAATAAACTTTAAATAAGTGTGTACCAGTGTGTCCGATCTTCAATTCTATTTATTTCTGATTCTTCTTCTTCTATTTAATTTCAATAATCGGCGTTTTGATTAGGAATATTATTATTATAATAAAATATTTCGGGTTTTTACGCCCTGCCGTTTGAACACAATATTTCAAAAAATTATTTGAGCCGTTTCAGAGAATGTTGTATATCCTGTATTTGTATAGGATAAGTACGGGGAAGATGGCCGTACAGGAGTTGTGACCAGTCTGATTATTTTTGGAACCCATATCTAGGAAGCAATACTCTAAGCTTAGTTTACTTCTACCGACGTACCACGTACTGGCAGTAGCTTATGACGTCAAAAGTGAACTAAGCTTAAGTTACTGCCACCCAGCTATTATCTGAAAATAGCTCAGACTGGTCATCTCTTCCGTACACTCATCTCTCCTGGACTTACCCTAAAGATCGATTTTTCTATATTTTGATATAGGAAAAACAATGTTCGAATATTCCTATACAGAAAATTGGAATTTTTATTAATTAATAAAAATTTCTAAACAAATACATTCCTAAAGATGTGATATCTGTGTTAGCCAACAGGGTTTACTGTTAGAACAATATTAATTTAAACTTTTTATAATAGGGATCCCTACTAATCTCAATAAATCTGTTGACGCATACAGATGAATGTATTTGTTGAAATAGTTCATAATTGTAATATTCTGTATAAAAATATTTGACCATTATTGTCCCTGTATCAAAAGATAGAAAAAATGATATAGGAATGAACATTCAGTCACAGTATTTTCGATTGCCTATTGAATTAATTTACAAAGTTTTTCATTTCTAAATGTACAGAATATTTGATGTAACCCACTCTAAGTTTATGAACCTTAGAGTAAAACTAAAAGAAATTCTCTCGAAAAAAAAGTGTCGTTTAAAAACAAAAATCAGAAAGTGTTTCATAAATGTTTAGAAAGATAAAAACTCACAATATGTATTAATCTATTACGGATAATTAGTAAGTGGGATTCTTTACAGATTCCCTCTAAACTTATTTAAAAATAGCAGAAAACAGGAGATAGATGAAATTAAGAAACGCAAAAGTCCCCCGTTTTTTTTTTCATATGACATACATAGAAAGGGGTACGGTTTCAGTAGTATCATTTTTAATTTTCAAAAAATACTTCACAAAAAGTAATTTAATTTACCTGAACTGTTGTATTTGTATAATGATCTTCCAAAATAGAATTATTCGCCCGGACGATCAACGTAAAAACACCATCGACATAATTCACCAAGCTTTTTGCAGTTCGTAAATCACCAGTATTTTCATCCAATCTGAATACGCCGCTTGCATTCAATCTTAAAACAATTTTTTGTCTAAAAACGTATTCAATTTCATTATAAAAGGCTTCAACTTACTTGTCTCCAAAATCAATTAATGGCGTGAAATTTGCCATTAGAATATCGTATTGAATTGGTAACGCATCTGCATCAATATCATTTGCTTCCAAATTTAAAATTGATGTATCGACTGGTACATTCAATCGAACACCAATTGTTACATTATCTTTTATAAATATTGGGCGATTATCATCGATATCATTTACTTTTATAAGAACTTGAATTTCTGATGGATCCTTCAATAAAGAGGGTTAATTAATACCAAAAAAAATCTGACCTCTTATTCAAATAAATGTTTTTTTTTTTTTGTTACATGTTCATGCATGAAGCTGTTTTCAAAATGATTCTCATAAGCTAGAAAGGAGTCAACTGGTGACGAGAGTATCCTAAAAAAGGCGTTAGGGTGAGTGCCTTTCAAATAGATATAATTATATACTATACTTTCAAAAGGAACTAGGGGGCTGCATGCAGGAGTTTGTGTATACATGCTTGGAAATTCGCTCTTAAAGCGGATAACATATACATTTGGGAATTTGACAAGAAATAAATCTGCGATGGTCCCTCACTGTCGTTCCAGGAAGTGTAGGAAACTGTCGTTTCCTACACTTCTTAAAATTTGTATTTGGTTTAATTATAATGAGTATAACAGATTTTTTCTCTACAAAAATTCTGAAAGGTTGGAAGTTTCTTTTCTGGAGCCCGTAAATTCAATTGTCCCCACAGGACTCAAATTGATAGATTTTTTTCTTATTGTAATAGATATATCATTCAATAACAAATGTTAAAACCATTTTGTCCGCCACGTAGTTGTAAAAATAGTAATTTTGATATTCCCAGAAAAAAAATACAAATTCAACCCTGTTTGGGTAATCGAAAATTTTACGGACTTCGAAAAAGAAAACATAACACTCTGTTTTCTTTTCCCAGAGAAAAAAGTTGTTACACTTAAGATAATTATGCCATATACAAATTGTTAGAATTGTATTTGTCAATAACTTGATGCGAGCATCGGCACTATTGGGGTACAAAACAAAGTTACATCTAATTAACATACATTCGATTTTTTTAAACTATACAAATAAAATATGAATTTCGAAAAAAAAACTAATTTTGTCTTACCAATCGATTATACAGCTTACGTGTAGTTTGAGATTGGCGTGTTGACGCTTTAAAACATTTAATCGTCAGTAAAAATTGTGCATGTTCCTCTCGATCAATTCGTTTAATTGTTCGAATTATTCCTTTACTATCATTAGTACGTTCAATACCAAACCATTCATGTTCATTACCAGCTAAAAATTATTATTTGTAAAAAGTATGCATTTTTTAAAATATATATATTTATATAATATCTATACATACATATAATAATGTAATCGATCTCGCCATTTTCTCCAATATCTTGATCTTCTGCGATTACAGTTCCAACAATGGTCTCATTTGCAACCTCTTCTTCAATTGAAAATGTTAAAGGTGTGTCATCCTGAAATTCAACCGATATTTAAATATTGGCCACGGTAATAATTTATAAAACTAGCTTACAATTCCTCGTATGAAATGAGGTTTATGATCATCAACGTCAGTGACTTGAACTTGTAAGACACGTGTTGCTTGTTGCGGCGGATCCCCTTTATCTTGAACTACCAACACTAACGAATAAAATTCTTTTTTTTCGCGATCTAATAACACCCGAGTTGTAATTAATCCTGAGTTTGGGTCAATTTTAAAAGCCAAATAGTCAACACCATCATTTAAAAGTTTATATTCTAGCTTTCCAGATGGCAATGAAGGATCATCTGGATCGGTGGCAACCACTTGAAACACTGACGATCCTATTGTAGAATTTTCGCTAATGTGTGCAATTTGATCGTTTGTAGGTCGAATAAATGTGGGAACACCATCATTAGAACTAATATCACCAATATATAGTGTTAAATCTGTATCAGTATACAAACCACCTTCATCTTGTGCCCGAATTGTCATTATATAGGGGTCAGTACGCCCTTTACCAGTTAAAGCATTTTTTGTGGTTAGTTCTCCAGTGCGACTATCAATTTGGAACAATCCTAAAGATTTTCGAAAAATGAATTAAAATACTTAAAATTATTAATTAAGTTTTACCTTTGACTTCATGTTCATCCAAAATTTCATAAAAAACTTCCCCACCAAGACCTTCATCGGGATCTGTAGCAGTTAAATTAATTACGCTTGTACCAAGAATTACATTCTCAGCAACGACTGCAATATACGATTTCATTGTAAATTGCGGGGCATTATCATTTACATCCAAAACATCTACAATAATTTCAGCTGTGGTACGTTGGGCTTCACTAGGTCTATCCCTCGGTGAGTCTGATGCAATCACATTAAATCGTAGAACAGATTGCCTTTCTCTATCCAATGTTAAATTTGGTGAGAGCTAAAAAAATATATTATAAAAGTACATCTGTCTGATCGAAGTATTTGGATATAGTTTTAGGATATACTATTTGGTGATTACTTTTAATTTTACCTGAATTATTCCAGTACGAGAATCAATAATGAAATAATTACTATTTTCTCCACTCAACGAATATTTAATAGTTCCATAGCCAGAATCATCATTTGCATCATCTAAATCTGTTGCAGCTACCTGCAAAATTTGTTCTGGATAACGTGAAGATTCCCGCACACTTATTTTATACTGTTTCTGTTCAAAAATCGGTGCATTATCGTTAATATCTTTTACATGTATATAAATTTTCAATTCAGAACTACGTTGATTATCTAGTGAAGCTGCTTTCACAACTAAATATAATAATTTCTCATCAAGCGCCTCATAATCCAAACGTTTTGTCAAAATGATTTCTCCATTTTGCAAAACTGTAAACAAATCCGTCCCTGAATGTATTAATTGAAATGTGGACACATTTTCTTCCGTTAGTGGATCTATGGCTTCCAAATTTAATATTTTATACCCAATAGGTTGTTCTTCCAAAATATACAAATGAACTGTTTGCGTTGTAGGATCATAGATAGTTTGTTGAATTGGAGCATTTTTTTCATATTTATTCGCGTTAATCACAAAATATGGATTATTATCGGAGTACGCTTGGATAAATATAGTGACTTCTGTATATGCTACTTGTTTTTCTGGATCAATTTCAGCATTTAAGTCCTCAGCTCGAATTGTTAAAATAACAACTGCCGCACTATTGTAGCTTAGACTATTATTTACTAAAATGTCTCCATCATCATTGATTTTAAATGCATGCCTGTAGTCGTATTTTGAAGACATTTTCGCAGCAACACCAGTCTTATCTTTTGCCTTAATAGGTTCAACAATTGTGTATTTTAATTTCGCAGTTTCATCGGGATCAAATGCTCGAATATTTATTACAAATGAATCTACGGAAGCTCTCTCAGAAACATACGCTGTTGTATTCGTAGCATTAAACATTGGTGGTTTATTATTTACATCACTGATATTAATAAAAACTGTAGATGTAGCGGTTTCATGGACGGGCAAACCATTATCAACGGCATAGACAATTACATTATACAATTTTGGATTTGTGTCCAAATCTAAATTCGAGTATGGTGAAGTTGTGATTAATCCAGATTTCGAATCAATTACGAAATTATCTCTATGCCCACCAGCGATAAAATAATTTAATAAATTATCCAAACCATCTGGATCAGTAGCTTGAACAGTAGTCACATTTGCATTTGGACCCACTGTTTCTTTAAGAGTTGCTTTATAGTGCATTAACCCTGTGCCGGGTAATAGAGGAATGTGCAACGGATTATAGTTTCCTTTGAATATTGGTCTTTGATTACCAGCTATTCCAACTCGTATTGCTACGCGGGTATCATTTGACAATGGTGGTACACCTCCATCAGTTGCGCGTATAACTAAATCATATTGTCCTCTAGGTGTATCCATAGAATGTACGGGACGTTCAATTTTAATCTCTCCAGTATTTGAATCAATAGAAAACACATTACTTTCATTCAAGTTCTCTGATATACTATTTGTAGAAACGATTGAGTAGAATATTCTGCCACCTCCTTGATCTGGCCCATCAATATCGTTAGCACGTACAAATAATTGAGGCTCGAAGCTAGTAGCACCTTCACGAATAGTCCTTTGATACTCACGCTGCTCAAAAATTGGAGCATTATCGTTAATATCATCAATTTCGATAAATATATTCACAGAGCTAACTTTACCCCCACCATCAATTGCTTCTAAAGTTAAAGAGTAACTTTTTTGTTGCTCGTAATCTAAGAGTTCTTTTACATAAATTCCACCAGTTTTTTCATTTGTACTAAATTTTTTTGATCCAAAACCACGCAAGAAATATGAAATTTTTCCATAATCACCGCTATCGTTGTCTGTCGCTTTTATATCGGATATTTTTAAGCCTTGTACAGAATTTTCGGCTACGTGTAATCGATAAGAATTCTGCTCGAATACCGGAGCATTATCATTTGCATCAGTTAAATGAACAATAACCGTGGCAGACGACATACTAGAACCATTAACTAATGCAAATACTTCGAACTGATATGTTCTTTGCGAAATATCATCTACGTCATAATCTAACAACGATGAGTCCGTAACTTTTATTACAATTGGAGTACGTCCTTCACCAGATTTTGGCGCAATATCAAATAAATTTGAATTCGATGAATTTAAATTCCGCAATTCCAATGTGTAACGACTATTAACTCCAATATCCTCATCAATAACATACATATTTAGACCTGGTAAAGGAGTATCGTTCGAAATATCCTCGGAAACATTGATTTCATATAAATCTTGATTAAATGTTGGTATTTGATCATCCACATCGGTGATTACAATTGTAATCTGTGTTGTTGTAAAATCAGCTGGCAATTCGTTATTTATTAGTTCAGTTGCTTTAATTGTAAAAGTATAAATTCCACCGTTTTGTAGAATATCTGGATGTTCACGATCTAATAAATTATTAGAAGTTTTTAAAACTCCATAATACTCCAAATCAGAATTAGACACCGATTGTGGTGTACTTTCCAAAGTAAAATATCCTAATTTATCATCTTCAATAGTTAGAAGTAGAGGTCGTGGATTTCCAATATCACCATCTTTAGCGCGTATATTTAATATAGAAGTGCCCTTAAAATGGAATGTCACATTTAAATAATTTAATTTGAGTGCGAACAACTAGTTGAATAACAAATATTTATACTACATTTATTGAATAAAGTTACTGGAATCAGAATTACCTCTGCTGTGTTTTCAGGAATCGTTGCACTATATGGAGCATTAAGAAATAATGGTGGTTGATCTTGAACATCGATCACGTCAATTACAAGATTTGCAAAACTTTTTAAAGGTTTACTTCCACTATCCATGGCCATCAATGTTAACAAATATGTTGAACGTGTTTCGTAATCCAATGGCCTTGATAATGATATTTGAGCCTTATAGCCTTCAGGAATCTATAAATATATAAAATAAAAATAATTAAACTCTTTTTGCATATAAAAGAATCTGCTTCAATTTCCTTAATTAAAGCTACAAGCATGTCTCAAAAGTCTATCTCTGACTATAAAATCTTGAATGGCAATAATTAGTTGAATCCTATTTAATCTCTTACAATATTTTAGATCGATTTATTAAGACATTTACTACAATGGAAGTCTTATTTAGATATTAAGCTAGCTTAAATTAAAGAATCTTATGTAAGTGTTATGAAATATGAGATATTTACAGGGATTTTTTACCATAAATCGTTACAAAATACTTGTTACAAATATGAACTTCATTTTCTATACTGTAAATATTTAATATTTCCTCAGGCTGATGATTCCAACTACTGGCAATTAATCCGTTTTTCCTTTTTATATTTCAGTTTATTTTTATGTGTACTCTATGCTTATAATAAATGTATATGCACTCTTAATAATAGTATCGATAAAATACAATATAGGTTGCATAAAAGGCGCATTCAAGTCAACGAGGTGAAATTCGTTTGAACATTATTTACTTTGTTTATTTTATTTACTTTGTGAAAAGAAACCTGCCCGGCTGTTACAATTAGCGGTGTTATTTTTCTATAAGTAAATAAAGTGAAATATCTAGATATACACCTAGATAGAAGACTCATATGGCGTAATCATATTTGAATATACGGATGACAGCTAAACTTAAAATTTTCTAAACTGTACTGGCTTTTGGGATAAGGTTCTAAGTTATCATTAGACAATAAAGTGCTAGTGTATAAAACGATTCTAAAAACCGATGTGGCATTCAAGTATGGGGAACTGCAAGTAACAGTAATATAGAAATTCTCCAAAGATTTCAATCAAAAGTACTACGAACAATAATTGAATCCCCGAGGTATATGCGTAATGACGAAGTGCCCATACTGTGTGAAGAAATTGCGCGTTTCAGTGACAGATACTTGTCTCGACTCGAAAGGCATTCAAACACTTAAGTGATAAATCTTTTAAACTATAGTGATAGTGTAAACATACTAAACAGACAAAATTGTTTACTTTTAAAATTTAGATTTAAACAGTTCTTAGTTATAGATTACTAACTTCTAGTTATAGATTAAGTTAATAACCAACCATATGCTTTTAGTATTATCACTTAGGTGACTCTCAGTTGTTAGATCATTTCGATTCATTTATTGCTATTTTTAGAACTGATAAAAGATACTAAGGATCGAAGAATATAATAAGAATTTAAGAAGAATCACATTCAATATTTATTGATTCCATATTAATTTTCAATGTTTGAAAGTAATCTAAAGATATACTTTTTTTTTCCTCAAAGTTACATTACCTTTTCTGTATAAATTCGGAACGTATTACAAATTTCACTATCCGTTTGTACATCATTACTTTGATAGCAAGAGATTGTAATATCTGCATTTAATCCTTCATCATCGTCAGTAACAATTATTTCTGAATCTGTAATGACAGTGGAACCGATAATTGCATCTTCACTTATATTTGCATGATATGGTCGATTGTGAAACACTGGTGGATTATCATTTTCATCTAAAATGGTTATTTCACGTCGTAAGCTTACAGTATTCGGTTCTGCACCTGCAATGCCCTCATCCGTAATTGATATAATAACTTCAATTAAATCTTGTTGTTCACGATCCAAAGGTTGTTTTAATGTGACAACACCTGTATAACGATCCACAATAAATTGTTGGCCACTGATCGAGTAATGTAACTGACTATTTTCTGGATCCATTCCTGTGCAATTTTGTTATTTTAAATTACTATTTGTATATAAGTTTATATAAACTGGCGCATAGTACCTTTTAATTGATATACAGGTGTTCCAACAGGCGTATTTTCTTTTAAACTAAATTTTGACATGTCTCCAATGCCGGGTACAAAATGCGGAGCACGATTTATTAATTGCCCCCATGTTTGTAACAAATTTAATAATATAATTAAATTTATACAAATTTTTCTTGTATTTTGTGACATCTTTACTAAAAAATAAATATTTTTAATATGGCAATCTTTCTTAATCATCCTAATCCTAAAATGCTCGGCTTAAAATTTTTTTTTTTTTTGTCCGTATTATTACCTGCTGTTTAAAGTACATGATTTGAACCTATATAAAAAGTCCAAATTTATTCAGAGGTATAGAAATGTTTCAAATTATAAATATTTTTCATTCTCAATATTAGCAGAAAATTTCTGAGCTAGCTTACAGAAATTACCCAATGTTCGAAAAATAATTTTTATTGTTTGTCCAGAGTGTTTAACTATCTAGATCCTGTCTTATGTATTAGTAACAACAAATTTTACCTTTATTTTTTCTTTCCACTTTAAAATAATAGCTATGTTATCACTTTACTCATTTTTCTCACATATAAAACTTTTAAAATTATTACATCCAAAAATTAACCGACAGTTCAATTTCATCAATATAAATATTTAAAAACGCAATAGATTTTGTCTAAATAAATTTATTTCACCATTTTCATTTCAAAATTCCGTAAATATTTTTGCTTAAAAAACTTATTTTTTCTTCTTTTTGATTAAGTAACTTGTGGTTTCTTTCACAGAATTAACACATTAACATAATGATTCAATAACATACAAAAAATTTCTTTGAAAGGTCACAGTTTAAAAAATATGCAATTCTTTCTCGAATGAATATTTCGTTATCATAAACGATTTGAAATTTTAAATTAATAAACGTTTGTTAATTATTGAATATATTTAATTAATTATTTACATATTGCACTTAAGTATAAAAGAATTTGTACACAATTTACAGGTGATTCCATTATATTATACATTCACAGTTATTAAATAATTCTTATACGATTACAAAGGTAAGTAAGAGAAAGGTAAAACACTCGCTGCGCTGACGAAGACATGCTTAATTTTTGCTCGTATACATATTCCATGTTACCTGCATAACTGTTAAAAAGTATCTATATTGTATAAAGGTGTACAGTCATTTGGTAAAAAAATAAGCAGACACTAAGAAAGATATCTTTAAAAGCTACCTACATTTTTATACAACAATATCTATTACATTATATATAAAACATATATAAATATGTTATATGCCCAAATTGTTTACAAAAAAAAATTATAAAATAGCGGTAAAAATATGGTCCTTAAATTACATCTACAAGTACATATATGACGTCCTCTTACAAGAACTATTCCAGCTTATATAAAAACGGCAATTTTATATAATAAGGGGTAATTTAAGTATTATGTGTGAGGGATAAAACTCGCTGGTATATGATGGTTTTTAAAATCAATCAAAATGAAAGTTGATAACTAATTCCAAATAAAATTTTCTGAATTTGGAGAGCTGAAAAGTAAATAATTATGTTGAATATTTTCGCCGGGAACATTATGAAATATATTTGGTTGCTTAGATGAAATATATCACATGGTCCAAGAGCCGGTATTATGGAAAACCTATGGATTAGATACATGGACAATTTTCGGTCTGTGTCTAGTGTTACAATAGATCTAAAAACTGACACGTCTGAATCTGTAAGTTCCGTTGAATCATTCTTATTATTAAGATACATAATCCTAATTTGTATCAAAAGAAAGATTTCGACAAGTGGAATAAAAGAAGTCTATCGTCAACCAGTCTCAAATGTCAGCAATTATATGTCCATCTCTATGTAAAAAATATATCTTCTATAGATGGCGCAACATGATAGCTAACACTTGGGGCTGGTCGACGATAGACACTTTTATTCCACTTGTCGAAATCTTTCTTTTGATGTAAATTTTGATTATGTATCTTAGAGATGACGCTCGAAAGCGCCAACCAGAATTAACATACATGCTGGAAAAATTGGACAATTTCAGAGCTGTCGAAAAGCTGACCGAAAATTTCCCATGTATCTAATCCATAGGTTTTTCCTACAGCTGGCTCTGGTTATACCAATGTAGTTTCATTAAAAATATAATTACTCATTCTAAAAAAAAAATATTATAGAAGTTTTCCGATTCATTTTGAATGAAAACCATTTTCCTGGGCAATTAGGTCCTAAAAAATATTATATTCTTTGTTTTTCCTTTTTATAATGTTACTACAATTAATAATCTATGTTATCGTTTTAGAATTCCAATCTACAATCTTACCTATACATATGGCCTATATTTTATTTCTACAACAGAGTTTTTTTTCAAACTCTATAAGGATGTGGTCTAATTAAGAGTACTACGATTTGGAGCTAGTAGTTTATAAGAAGTCAATCATGCCTAAGACTTCAGCCTATTTTAGGGTATTCTTCAACATTGGTAATTATTAAATGATTAGAATTGGTTTTTGACTTGTTGCAAGAATTTTTTGTTTGTACATTAGATTGGATGATTCTTGAATGAGCCTAAGCATATAGATTCAACTATTTACAACACACCTATGAGAATAATTCACATGGATTGTACACATGTAAATCGTATTCAATTCAGACAAACAGTTAATGAACTAGACAAATGATCAGAGATCGCAGGTCCGAAAGAACTTACTTATTTTCTCAAAAATGAAATGTGTAGGACTAGATAGTGCTAGTATATACTTTTGCTGTATGCAATATTGTGCCGGCGGTCATCTTAAAGGTACAGTGTGCTAAAGATAGATAAAAACACTCTCTTTTCTTATAGTCTTAGGGCTTATTTGTATGTATGAGCCAAAGAATATTTTAAAAATGCATAACACTGCCTGACACTTGCTGTCGGCGGTAACCTTTTCCAGACACTTTAATAAAAAAACAAATTTTATTCTTAGTCTTGATTTTTATGTATGATAATCAGAGAACTATTTCTAGATCAACCGTAGGGGCCAAACATTCCCCCAAATAGTTTGAGTGAATGAATATTATCGAATAAAATATAACCAACCTTTATCTTGAATTAAAAACAAGTTAAATTTACAAAATTTAAAAATAATTCTGGCGTAAAACAGTAAATCATTGTGATTAAAAGAGTTTCGCCAAAAACTGCACATATAAACATATATAAAATGTAATCAGCTTAATATTATTCTCATAGAAGCACAGTATAGATTTAGTTTTGTTACATATTGGTATGTTTAAATCATTCAAACTTGCGCTTTCACCAAAATTAATACTTTTATAAAACTGAATGAAGTTCTTCGGTTGCCTTATCTTCATCATAGATAGCTAAGAAGTAATTTAAAAAATACAAAATTTTCCTTTCTTTCCATTTTTTCTTTCTTACACTAATAAAAAAATACACGATTCTGATAGTTTTTTCAGGTCGTTTTCGGATATAATTTTGTTTATCAAAGTAAATCCTTAAATCCTTAATTTTAAATAAACAAGAACAATTCAGGTTGGGGCGTTTTTCTTTGTAGTTTACTGTACCAATATATATATATATATATATATATATATATATATATATATATATATATATATATATATATATATATATATATATATATATATATATATATATATATATATATATATATATATATATATATATATATATATATATATATATATATATATATATATCACGTTCCATAAATAAAATTTTTTGTAAACATTTATATGAAAAATAGAAATAATTTCCTCTTTTTATGCTTTAATATACGAATCTATGTCAAAATACTCTGACATTGTATATACTATTTAACTTTCGTCTAATTAAATGGATATTTGACTGAAATTACTTACGCTTACAATATGTGTACCTTTTACCTGAAGAACAGTTTTATGTGAACATTTTTTTGAGGTAATATACCATTTAACTTAAATATGAAAGTAAATAGTATATTTATTAGATCCATATGAAGATATGTAGGCTAAAAATTAATTAACTGTATGTCTTTAAATCACATACTTAAACAATTGTGTAATTTAAACGCCATATACATTTTATTATCTATTTTATTCAAAGTAATGTTCATACAAATACACTTACTATTAGAGGGGATATATAGATTTTTCAATTTTTTCCTGAAATCTGTGTGATATATTTGTCATAATTTATAGACGGCTAAAAAACATAAACTAAAAAGCAAACATAATTTTCAATTTTTCCTTGTGACCTTTCTCAGTCGATGCCAACCAATCAATTTTTTAGCTAAGAATAAGATGGTTAACGACTTCGAAAGGTTATTGGTCACAAGGAAAAATTTTAAATTATTTTTACTTTTTAGTTCATTTTTTTGGAGACCATTCTTTTTTTTTTTTTTACTTTGTTGTATACAACCAAGAAAATTATTTTATTTGGATGAAATTTAATCACTAAAAATTGTTTTTGCCCCTTGTCTCTTCTTAGGAACACCAGCTTCATAATAAAAAAAATCACCAAAATTGGTTCACCCAGTCAAAAGTTCTGAAATAACAGACATTAACAAACACACAAAAAACAGTCGAATTGAGATGCTCCTCCATTTTTGACAATATTGTTTCATTCTTTTAAGAACATCTTCAAAACGGCGGGGTTTTATTGAAGGAATTGGATAGCAGTGCAAACATTCGATTGGAATTCTGAGCTGATTGTGTTATCGTGTAATAAAAACACGCATTAAAATCTCTTTTAAACCTACATTTTGAAACTTTCGAAAAAGTCGTTTCTATTTAAATACCCTCTTCTCTGCTTCCTCTGTAATATCTCCTTCTTCTATTTCTTCTCTAGTTGAATGTGTATTTATATTCTCTGAATCATTTAGAACTAAAATGGAGACAGCCATTTATTAGAAACACGGAATATTACATCTCATTTATTTTAACAAGTTGAGTGCATCTGTATCATGGCAACTTGCACCACACCACCCCATTACAATAATTAATTACTATGACGACATCAGAAATCGAATAAGCAAGCCCAGTATAACTATGTACTTTTCAGTCGGCAAGGACGTATTTAAACGCTCATTGACAAATGAGCTACCGAGGCTGGTCTATAAAATTATCAAAGATAATTAATGAGAACTCTTGGTATATGAAATAAGAAGGAATAGTTGCTACAAAATCTGTATCATTGCATACAAGGTGGACATCTTAACAATTTTGAATATCTCTTTAAGCGAAAACGTTCAAAAAATGAAATAATACGTATATAAGATTTATAGGACGGCCCAGGGGCACTGTAATTTGAAAATTTAAAATAGCAACCTATACCTTACGATATCTCATTCAACATTCAACTTTTTACCGTCACATTTTTTGATACACTCTTGGCTGCAACACAAAAAATTATTTAAAATGAGGTATTATAGATGAGGTAAGGTATAGTGTAGACCTTTTGAAATTTTCAAATGACTTTTGTGTGAGCACCCTAAAAAATATTGATTGCGTATTTTTTTCCTTTTTGATTTTCAGAAAAGCCTGTTAAAAAGGACTATATATATTCTCTTTTATTATTCTAATAAAAAAAAATCCCGTAAATTAATGTGCATTGACCGTTAAAAAAGTCAAAAAGTCCTAAAAGAAGGTTTCCGTCAATATTACTTCAACCATACACTCTTACAGAAAATATTTTAGATTAATTTTGTAAATTTTCTATTTAACAAGGTCTAGAAGCTTGAATGTCATGTTCATCCCCTTTCTTAGCAAAAACTTATAAAGCATTTAAATTTGAAAAAATTTAATAAAAAGATAAATAACCGTCCCACTTAAATTTTACATGATCAAAATAATTTAGAAAAAACAATAATTTCCATAGTTTTTATTTTGAATTGCTTAGGCAACAAAATTTAGTGTAAAAATATTTTTCTGAATTTCAATATTGAATAAACATTTCTAAATTTGAGTAGCAAAAACAATATAAAAACTTTACATAATTGTACTAAACCAAAACTGAAAAGAAGCTAAAATAAAAATGGCATCAAATAGGCATACACTTATCGGTGAACTTCGCGAATTAATTGATGACATCGAAAACAAGTAAGTAATGCAAATTGTACTCCAACTCACTCCTTATAAAAAAAAAACTTCTAATAATTAAGTAAATTGTATGCTGCACAAATTAATACCTGTAGTCTGAATCATATGTATTTGTTACGGTAAATGTACACTCTTGGGAAATGTACACTTTTACCGTAAAATGTGCACATTTCCAAAAAAGTTAGGTATATGTGAACTTGATAATATACATTTCCCGGCAAATGTGTACTCTTACCTTCATGTTTTAAGAAAAGTTGGATGGGACTCAAAAAAATAATAGTAATAACATACTTCTTTATTATAACAGTTAAATTTTATAAAACTATAAAGGAACATATAGAAATTTCATAATGAAAAAAGTTTTATTTATTTCAGCAAGAATTGCTATTGTGGCACTTGTACATAATATTCCAGCATTTTAACATGTTCCTTTACAGATGCATCTTTTAAAACCTTGTCCACCAGTAAGGGACTGCATTCTTATAATTTCTCTTACCGATTTCTCAACATCTTGAGAAACATCGGAACCGGAACATCTTCGTATGATATAAACTTTTGTACACAAATGGCGAATTAATGCCTAGAATAAGATTGTTTTAAAACTCCCTGTTTAGTTCCTAATTTATATACATTTTTATCGTCATCTTTAGACAAAACAACGTAAATCAAATTGCAGCTCGCTATCTCTTTTCGTTGTTAAATTATCTTGATGACTGGAGAACGAACGGACCCAAGTAGACTAATAAAGTGATTCTATGAAAACCTATACCAAAATTTAGTTCACGCCGTCAGTATTGCTGGCGTTAAAAACTTTAGACTAAAACTAAGTAATATACTCTGACATATTCTATATGTCGAAAGGGGTGAGTTGAATGCGACCAAATATAAAATACTTGAAAAAAAAAATGTATAAAATTTAGTAATTCCATAGCAAAAAAATTATATGACTGTGTTGTAAAATGTAATTTATATGGTAATAAAAACAATAAAAATATAGACACAAATATTGAGATATTCAATGCATGTGAAAATAAAAAATTATCATATATACAGAAAATAATAAGGAAAACATCCCTATTGGTCCAACACAATTATATGTAAGTATAATCAAATTATTAAATTATTAATAGCGCTTTTCTATAGGACAAGAAAATTCCCTTTAAAAAGGGGGTTCATACCAAAAATTAACAAATAAGGAAATAATAGAAAATTTATCATTTCTTAGGCTTGGATTAGTATCATTATTATCAAATATGTTTAATAAACTAATAAATATTATGAAGAAATTTAAAAGAATTATTCGATGTTTGTGGATCATTCAACCAATAACAAATCATCGTTCAATCGAATGCGATAAAAAGCTAATAGACAAGAAATCTAGTTGTAAAGTATTTTCAAGACAAGAAATTGATGATAAGACAAACTTAATTGTCGTTAGAGAAAGTGTGTGTGATAAAAGTTCTAAAAGTTAGTGCAGTATGAATCATCCAACAAATTGAAGTGCGACATTCCCTATGAAGTATATAGGGTGTTATTTTCACATAGGCAAAAAACTTGAAAAATGACGTGATTGGAAAAATTTGTTCCAAATAAAATTTTAATTATTTGAAATATATATACCCCATTTCTAGGTTAAATAAGGTTAAATTTCATTTTTTTAAAACCCTACATTTTTTATTGTAGATTTGGAATTTATAATCATTAAATTGAAAAAAACCACCTGAAAAAAAATTTTGAAAGGATATAACCTATTATCCTAAAAGTAAGAATCCACTTGAGATTTTGAGTGTTTAAAATTTTATTAATTTAAAAAATTAAAAATTCTTAAAATTTTGTTTATGGTATAAAAGCAATATATTAGTTTTTTTTTATTCATAAATTATGGATTACCACAAATTAAAGTTCGGAAATAATTGTAAATTAAACTTTTTTTGACACAGGTTTTTTCTCTATTCAACATATTTTTCGAGTTTTTTGCATTTGCCTAGCTAATCGAAATCCTTCTGAATAATTTCAAAGAGAACTCTAGGATTTTTCGAATAAAAATTTCGATTTTTTGTGCCAATTTCGTAGATAAATAGTTTTTGTATTTTATAAATATGTATTATGACAACAAAGTAGTCATCATCATATGAATAAGCCATTCGTAATAATTCTTCGAGGTGATGTTACACGTTGGTAATTTGGAGACGGTCTGCACAAAAGTATTTTCAGTTTGATAATTCTTTATTAACATCATAATATAAATAATAACAAACTTAAAAAACTATAGCACCTAGCTTAAGCTTTATCTATAATAGATCATATATACTAGTCACATCGAGATTACAATTTTTGATACATCGTTTGGGAAATGGAAAAATTTTTAATAAAAACCATTGAGAGAACACTTAACCTATGCAGATGGGTAGGCCATCTATATAACTAACTTAAAATAAATAGATGAACCTAATGAACCTAAAAGGAACTATATACAATTAAGATTACCCCGGAATCAGGTGCAATCGACATGGGAAATCTATTAAGCAGCGCCCGTGAGTCAAATTGACCCAGTTTGCAGATTTCCGGGAAAGGATTGTTACGGGAAGATTGGAAAAAGGATTTTGAGGTTGATACGATAAAGTTGTGGATAGTCGGGTGTACAGTTTTGCAGTGGAGAACTCCGGACTGAAATCTAAAGGGTTTTTTCGTGATCACTCGCAAGCAACGATTTTGGAATTGTTGCATCTTCGTGATAAGCGAAAATGCAACATTAGTCCAGATGGGGACTGCGTACGTGAGTACTGGGCGGATACATAACTTTTAGAGTCAATGCTTTGAATGTTTGTCCAGTTTAATTTTGGGACTGAGTATAATCCTGCAAAGGAAGCATTTCCCAGGGCCAGGCGCTTTTTGGCGTCCAGTTCAACTGCCTTTGGAGGGTTACTCCCAAATATACAACACTTTGAGTTTGCAGGATTTGCGTATCAAACATCTTCAATCCAAGTGGATAGGCGGAAAATTTATTCTTTCGAGTGAAAAGAATAGATTGGGTCTTGGTGGGGTTGATTTTGATTTTTCATAACTTGAAATAGCTTTCAAGTTATGAAAAAAGTTATGAAAACTCGTTTCGGTTGCCAAGAAGAACAATAGACGGTGTGTCGTCGGCAATCGAAAATTAAATAAATTTAATTTCAAATTTGGTAATTTTAATTTTGAAATCTCTATTAAATTGGTATTTGGCTTATTACCTTTATAAATTCATGATTTTTTTAAATGTAGATTTTCAATTGTATCTAGTTCGGTAGGATTGGATAAAGTTTTAGATTACATCTGCCAATTTTTAATAATCACGTTATTAACATATCTAATCTAAAACTGAATAAATTAAGCCAGACAAAAATTTCTGGGGATGCTTGAAAAGTTCCTTTAGTTTCCTCATTTAAACCATTATTTTTGTGCTAGATAACCATCCACCACCATTGAAAAGAAATTCTATTAATTCATCATCAACACCAGCGTTCGCAAGCACAAATGCTTTTACAACATCGACATTATCAGAAGTAATATTATGTAAACAAAAAAATTTACAGGAAATAATCAAGATACGTAATGAATTTATTCGAGAGAAAATAAGCGTTATTAAAGAGAAACAAGAAGAATCAAAATTGTACGTTTCAAAGCAAAAAAATAGTGAAAATAGTTTTATTCAGGAGTATTTTAATTATTCAAGTAAAAATACTATTGAGGGTGAGTTATAAAATTCTACAAATACGTTAGTGTCACAAATTAGGTACTTCTTGTTCAATAAATAGATTGCAATTCACGAAACCAAAATTAAAGAATACACAGTGCTCGAGATAAAATACCCTGCTACTGGTATCAAAATATCTGTTAATATAACATACAAATGCATGGTAAAAAGAATTCTCCACATCATTGAGATGCGTTCAAGCAAGATTTTAATCATTAAACGCATTATAATGAAGTTTAAAATAAAATTTTACCCTAATTTCATCAAAATTTTAAAAGCTTGTACAATAGGGAAGATATAATACAAAAACTTGCTATTTGACCCATCAAAATGTAAAACTAGGCTTAATACCAAACAAAATTCGAAAATTAAATCAAAATTGTTTCAAAAACGAATAAGTTATAATCTCTTAAAGATTGTTTTCCTTCTTTTTAATCAAAAAAAAATTTTATGGGTGATTCTACGATAAGCGGTCATTTTCTATAGAATACTCTCACAACAAAATTTTTAAATATATTAATGTAATTTATATAACATTTTTATTTACAATCGACTAATTGGTGCATACTAACATTACTTACCTCAAATTTTTGAAGGAAAGTGTTTATAAGTGTATGTAAGTGCCATGAGCATCGATAGGACCTCTTACCATAGAATGACCCTTAATTATAATCACTATGGAGCTGCACATGTATGACGTCATTGATGCAAATTTACTTTATTTAATTAAAAATTTTGAACGTCCATATTTTGGCTATTTTTTAAGATTTTTAAAAAATGACTTAAAACGCTTGTGAAATAAAACGCTTCAATTGACGTGATAAAAATTTTTGCATCTTTCCTATTTACAAAACTTCTTTGAAAGAAAGGTGAAGATAATTTTAGCAGTGCACATACTATCGAACGACCCTAGATGCCTCATCTATCGCTTTAGTGTTACCATATTGATGAAAATTTGCTATGTATCAAAATAGAAAAAAAATTATTTCTTCAATGTTTCAGTAAAGAATGCAATCATAAATAAAGTGGATGATGATTGTTTCAATTTAATTGAACTAGCAAGTATTTCAGACATAGATCATAATTTGTTCCGAAGTAATTATAATTTGAATATCTTAAATACTATTGAAGAAAATGAATTTATTGAAAATGCGGTCGAACCATCTGAATACAAATTACAAGGAGTTGATAGTTACGAATTGGAAAGTAACATTGAATCGTATTGTTCATTACAGTTCATATGTCACAACTGATTTTTGAATACTTAATTTTGTTGATTTGTTTGTGCCATTTTTGTTGCATGTTTTTATTTAATTTTTTCTAAAATTTTAAAATTTTCCAAAATTGTGTGTTTTAAATTGAATCTAAAAAGTATTAGGATAAAACCAAAATAAAAAAACCATTTTGTATGTTAAAAAAGCATTTTTAATTTTTACAATTTTATTTATTTTACACAACCACAATATTACACAAAAAAAAAAGAAAAAAAAACAATAACCCCATTTTTTAAATAATCCAACGAAAAATACGTTATTTCCTCATTAAAAATGTTTTTGAATTTAAGAAAATATTGATGCGGTGCTTAACAGCATGGTCCACATGATCCACAGGGTCTACATGGGGTAGTACATGGAGCACAATACTGCACACAACATTGCATAACACATGGCACATAACATGGAACACAACTTTGGATGTAGCAAGGTATTGCACAATAAGTTCCACGGCAACAACCCATTTTGATAAAATTTGAAAGCCTTTTATGTTTTCTGTTAGGTATAAAATCTTGAAATATATTTTTAAATAGTTGAAAATTCTCATAAAATTTTGAACCACAAAGTAAATCCTGGTTTTAGTCAGTAATTTTGTGTAAAACTAGACATTTAAATGTCAGTTGTTCATAATGTCAACAATTTTAATGTTGTTTTGTATAGTTGCCGTTACTTGGATATCAAAATTATAAATATATAGCCTACTTGACAAGGCAATTTAGAAAATAACTACTAACTTTGTTGAACAGAAGACCTCACTCGCGGTGAGTCCCCATTCTTATAAAGAATAATATAGGCCCACACCTCTTTATCGTAATTGATTTATGAGTCTTTGTTTGCAAGCGAGAATAAACATTTTTGGAAATTTCTTTTTACGAAGCCCGTGGTGGTCCAATGGGGCTCAAATCTATACAGTAAATTTTCTGTTGTGATTAACGTGTAGTTGTAGATAAATACATACATTCCAACAAACGAAATACAAAATCGCCTAGCTGTAGTACCATAAACTTGTTTGGTGAAGAAACGATTAGAAGAGTTGGGTGGCGGCAACCTTTGTATTAAAAATCGGCTGAACCGATTTCAACATAACTTCGCAGAGATAAAGACGAGGTCATTGAAACTTCGGAGAAATTTTATGTATTAAACATGTTTTAAGTGTCATTAACTGAACACGAACTTGGAAAGTGATTGTCTATAGGTAGGGTTTTTTTTTCAAAATAACAAAATGAACAAATAATTTTTTGAATAAATTTTTATTGACGTTACAAACAAACACTTGTGATAGATCCATTCTACAATTAAATCAGAAATGTATATATTTGATAACAATTAAATGCAAAATTGGAATTAATTTGTCCAATTTTTTCCCAACAAAATAATTATAGAATTCTTCACATTTTGAACAATTACCACCGGCAAACAAATGTTTTTTTTTACATTACAAGCACAATCTTATAAAGCATTGAATTGTCAAATCAAATGTATACATTAATATTGTACAATCTTTTCCAATCTACAATACTTTTTATTTATATTTTTTGATTTTTTTTTTTTTTTTGTTTTTATAAATTTTTAATTTTTTGGAATAATGTAAAATGAATAACAGTAGTAATTTGTTTATTATAATATTTTGTTTTCCAATATGACGAGTACTTCCGGATATTAAACTGTAATTATTAAACTATAGCACCCCCAAAAAAGAATATCTAATGCTCAATCATTTTCAATGATTAAAGCATTAACAGATTAATTAATTTCTCATCTATTACTTCAGAGAAAATATAGAATCGAAAATTCATAGTCAGATTAAGCATTCAGGAGAAATATGACTCCTACAATTATACACACTTCCCCACCCTCTTGATTTATAGACAACCGAAAAAATCAACCAAATTGTGTTTTCTCACCATATTAAAGAGAATACTTTTCTTAGTTAAATGAATCACAAACAATACGACAATCTAATTCTTAATGATTCGAGAAAAATTAGATCAATCATTTTTCGAGATATTACAAATTTATTGACGATTTAGATCAATACTTATAAATTACTCATTAAATCTACAAATCAGTTTTGCTAAATCAGAAATATAAATTTTCTTCTATACTAATTACTGGACCTAGCTATGTATAACTAATTTATTAGTTAATCGTTTTCCGGTGGTTTAAAAAAGTTTTAGACAAGCAAAATTCGCTACTTAAGTCTTTTTGAAAGTTCGTTTATGACTATTTTTATTCTCTGGTTACATTAAGAAAAGAATAAGTCACAACTTTCTTCCACCACAAACCAACAAATATATCAAATTTTATCAAAATTGTTTTGTCGTGTTCTAAATCAGTACATAATCAACAAAACATTGCTCAAAATAGCTT
The DNA here is from genome assembly GCA_020423425.1 of Chrysopa pallens. NCBI lineage: Eukaryota > Metazoa > Arthropoda > Insecta > Neuroptera > Chrysopidae > Chrysopa > Chrysopa pallens. Next base: position 22,469 of record JAEMTY010000363.1, read on the forward strand.
AAGAATGAGTGTACATTAGCGAATCGATCAATTCGTGAGCCATTCATTTAAATTTGGAAATTTTTTTAGTGCCTATCAGCAATTGAATTGATTTTCTTTTTTAACAAAATGATATTCATTGTATGTTTAACAAAAAACAATGATCAAGATAGCTGTAATATCTAGAGCTTTAATTTGTGATACTCCATAGTATTAAAATACGTGTTAGGTGAAAAAAAATATTTTTTATTCACATAACAAAATTTAATAGTTTGAATATATCATACACTGAGAGCACGTGGGAGATTTGATTAACAATGTTTCTGCAATGCTGTAATTTTTTTCAGTGATTAATCGCATAATATGCGAAGTACGGAGACTACATTCTGGAAGGAATCAGCCCTACACGTCATCAGTTTTTATAAATTTGAACGGAGTTACAGTTGAGCTGGGTCAAAATAGTAAGTTAGAAAAAATATCAAATAAAAATTGTAGAGCATAGAATTTTACACAAACAAGGTTCTTTGTCTTTTTTGGTTATTATTAAAAATAACAAAACCAGAGCGTCTAAAAGTTTTCACACATGCATGCATACATTTCACATTCATTTTATATGCATATGTGTATACGTAATAGCTTCTAGATGCTCCAGATCTGTTCTCCTTAATAACATCCAAAGAAAATTTTGGTTGTCTGTAAAATTGTAGAGCATAAGACTTTTTTTCCAGCTCTTATTCTTTGGATGCAACTCAACTTTCAACCTCTTTCAAATATATAAAATCTGATGACTTGCCGGACAGAACCCTGCCAGAACACGATTTTCGTACTTCTTATACTATAATTCGTCACTGACAAAAATGACAGCCTTACAGAAAGATAAATATAACTTACTCATAGCGCTCACGAATTCTTAAATTATAACCACTAATTAACGGGAAAAAATAATACGAAAAACATAAATGAAAACGTTTTCCCTGTTCATAATATTTACACAAATCGCTCAATTTACTAATGAATTAATAGATTCCAGAATTATTTTCAAAATTTGACAAATCGTGATTATGGTACTATAGTACAAAGATAATACTCATAATTGGAAACATATTTCTTGAAATTTTTTTTCATTTTTAAAAAGCAATTTCAAATTAAAATCATACGTTTAAGTGTATGGAATTCAGTTATATATATATAATAATGTTTATTACAGATACAATTTGCTATACGCTATTTTGAATTTTTTTTTTTTTTTTGGATTATAAACATGAAGTTTTGATTTTTTTTTTTTTTTGAAAAAATCAATTTTTTTAATTTGTTTTCGAAAATTTTTTATGAAATGTATAAATATGTTTTTTTTTTTAAATTTTTATTTTAAATCAATGAACTGAAGAATTTAAGCAATCAAATTAGTTTTACAATTACGTAAACAATTTTTTTTACGTTACAAATTTACAATATTTTTTCTTTTGTTTGCATTAAACAATTTCTTCACAACAGACATAAGGGTTAATTTTTTTGGACGTTTGAACGCAATAATTGTGTTTTGCAAATTTTTTATTTTGGTCAAGCTTATTAGAATTTTAAAATTCTTAACCGAAACTTACACTGGATAAAGTTAAACTTTCTCTTAGTCGGGTAGTTACATGGTACTTTTCTGAATCTACTATTGAGAAAGCCTAATTAGAGAAAACATAAATTAAAATAATCAATGATCTTAGCATTTTCAACGCAATTTGTAAACTAACTTTCACAACAACAAATTTTCAATTGTATTTCATTCTCTGATTCTTTCATTATAGTCAATTTAAAAGTTTAGACAATGATAACTAAATGGTAAACGCTTAAATCATTAATTCGTTTTAAGATTTATGTGTTTCTTAGCTTTTAATTGATATTCAATTTTGCAATATAGTTTCAGACCAAAACAGATGCAATCTTTTTGGACAGTGTAACTAGTTTTCGGAGCTTTATCTTCTAAATTATACTGAAAACACGTCAAGCCGAACCAAAATAGTTGCATCCAATAATTTTATACTAAATGCACACGCACAATTAGAAACATGTTTATAAGCTGTTTTGAATAATTAAAATAAAAACAAAAATGGATTTTTATTATGCAATATTTAATTAATAGATTTTAAAAATTGATATCTTTTCTTTTTAACTGTTATGTAAATAATCATTTGCTTATCGTATTGTATGTATTTGTTAGAGCAAATATGCGCACTATACGAGCCATTATTGATTGGTAATGTGTTTCTTAAGAAATTTAAGTTTTCATTAATATAATTTTTAATGCTTTTTGCTTCGTTGTTCTCTCCTCCACAAATAACAATTCTTTTAAATTACTCACAAATAAAAATATAAAACTCAATCCACTACAACCAATGATTTACTCACAAAATATAAACGAAGATTCGCGTAAAACTATCTTTTAAAATATAATATCTTTTTCGAAAACTAACCCTTTACCGACAATTATTTCAATATCGGAGCGATTCCATATTACCCGATTAGTACGCTTATTTACCGTAACATATTTAACAGAAGAAGAAA
>JAEMTY010000364.1:0-25000 GCA_020423425.1 Chrysopa pallens
GACATCGATGTATATATGTTACAGGAAAAGTAGGTTGTTAGTAAGAGTTGACTCTTTCTAGTAAACTGTGACTAAAAACATCAGTAACAGTTGATTTAAAATCTATTAATAATATTAAAACTATTAATCTAAAATTTATATATTTGATACTAAAAAAAAATTCTCAAAAAATTTCATTAAAAACTTTTTCAAAAAGTGATTTTAAGTTAGAGGGACTATTTTTAGAAGCAGTTAATTTGCACTTAATTAATTTTTGGTGTACTTAGTTTTTTCGTTGGAGTGTCACAAGTTGGTGTTTTGATATAAGGAGTACTAGCTTAATATTAAGTCAGCACCCCACAATATAAACTCAATTTATGCCTAAACTGTTTAAATGCAAAAATTTTTAACGATAGTAGTTAACTAGCACTTAATTATTTTGTAAAAAAAAGTTTGATTTTCGTTAGTGAGGTGCTAGGTTAATGGTCTCCTTCATTATCGTACATAATTTTTCTACAACAGCAACGAGGCGGGGTTCAGGAAGTATTTTTTATAAAATATTTCACAGAGTATATCAGAGTATAAATTACCGTAGTTTATTGTAACATAACTCCTGTTCTTTTTCTATTTTGAGGGCAAAACAACTTTTCCTTAGAAATATATGTTTCTACAAAAGCATCTTATCGCATGTCAGAATGGATAAGAATTTCGATTTTAGACACGCATATTTACCTATTGAAAGAATTTTTTAAATATTTTTAATTCTATGCAATCGTAAAAAAACCAAAACAGTCGCTGATATTATTTAACAAACATTATTAGATATAATTAATCAAAATTATTTTAAAATTTATGGAAAACATAACAATGGCATTGAGTGGGACATCTTTAAAAAGCATTCATGTTAGTAATAATTATAATAAGTAGTTACATTCAAGTTGGTAATAAAAAAAAATTAAAATTTTTATCACTTTGCAAAAATATAATGAATACATCTATTAAAAATTCACGGTTTTTTTACTGCAGTTTAGATTTTTCATCATAAAAATTAAATAATGATCTTGTATATTAACACTTTCAATTTTTAACTTATCGCAACACAAATATGGTAATAAAAATAAATATACTATAGGAATGTGTTATTAGACCACGCGATACAGAAAAAAAATACATTAAGACTTATATTTTATTTGAATGATAGTGATTTTTGAAAATAAAATTGGATATTAAAATAAATTAAGTGGTTAATATTTTAATAATTTAAATATTAAATAATTTTTTTAACTAAATAATACAGTAAATATTCTTAATTATTTATTTTAGAAATATATATATATATATATATATATATATATATATACATGTTATGATTAAGAGAGAAAGGTTTAGAGAAAATGCTTTTCTGAGAATTAACAAACACGAGACAAAAATACCAGTGACGGATTTAACATAATTGAATTTAAATATTTATATATTGAATTTATGTAAACAGTGGCAGCGCAGGGCTACTTAGTTATAATTTTAATTATCGTCTTGACTTAAATGTATCAATGTATTTTCTATTTTCGGAACTCTCCTCACTATTTTCAATTGTCCAAGTCTGAGCTATATTCATTACAAATCAAGTCTTGTATAAAAATAAAGTTTAAAAGAACTGTACTTAGTATAGGGTGCTATATGTGCTCTTAAAAATACGAAACAAGAAAATATAACTGTCCGAAATTAGATAAAGTGATATTCTGAGGGGTCGCATGCTACCGTACCGTAGATTTTGTACTAGTAATGTAACGTGGCAAAGGATTTATAAAGGTGCAACGTGTTATACGATCATTTGGTCTTCTTAATAAATAACTTCAGAGAGGACAATTCTAGTTGTAATTTTCATCCCAGTAGTTCTTCGCTGCTCTTTTTTCTTTTGCCCTTTCTACGACTATCATATGAGTTTCTAGTTGGTTGTTGAACATTGTGGCAGTTTTCTACTCCCAAGGTGTTATACCTACAAATTTGGTTATAAGAGTGTATGATCTATTTACGGCTCTGCGGGTGTATTTGCAAGTACGACACAATCGTTTGCAAACAATGATTCCATAATTTGTTCGTCGGTTGTATATTTTCACACCAATTTCACATTTTTGTTTCACCATTTGGATAACTAAACGGATACAGATGAGGAACACAAAAAAGAAGAAAATAAATGTTCAAATAAATAACGCAAGAATAAAAAGATGAAACTGTTTCACAATTTTCCAATAGAAAGGATATTTGAGAAGTTTGCGTACTCGGGGTTCAGTTATCATGGCTCTGCTGGCTTTTTGATCTATACGTTTATTAAAATATCCTATTATAAGATAAGATAGTGGATATATACCCTTTTCATAAAGAAAACAATGTTAAAATACATTTATATAGAAAATAACACATACACAAAAAATGTACACTAATAACCAATACTATAATAATTCACTCAACGCAAAGAGGTATTATATTATTAAACCATTTTTAAAAATATAATTTTTTTAAATGGTTTAATAATATAATACCACTCTGCGTTGAGTGAATTATTATAGTATTGGTTATTATTACCCATGTAGGAAATAACGATAGGCCCAGCATTGGTCCAAGCCTGCACCATCCCTTCTGAAGCTTGGCCCAAGGATGCATACCCACATTGACCCAACCTTAATTTAAGTCTGGGATGATAACTAAGGCGTAGGCTTGGCTTACAGTATCGGGCCAAGGTTGGAAAAAATCGTTGGCCCAAGCTTTGTAAAGAGGACTGGGTCAAGATATATATGTATATATCATTTGTTTAAATACGTCTCTGATTTTTAATGCAAACCAATTAAAAAATTTAACATCCGGAGATAATTTATATTTATAACAAACCACAAATTGTCATTTGATTTAAAATATTTAGGTATAAAATATAAAAAATCAGGAAGTAATTATTAAAAATATTATGAATGTTTGATAGGTGTGGATATCTAGTTATTTAAATGTTGTTGGCTAGTTTTTTGTACTTATGTTTTTTAATTCAATTTCATTACTATTTTATGATGTCGATAACTTGTGATAACCAAAAATAGTTTTCACCATATTTTTACCTCTATATACGATATAATATAGAGCTAATGTTAGCCATTTTTTATGAATGGCTGTTTGCACGTATGGATGTTTATAAGAATTAAATACCAGACAAATTTACCGATATCGGAAGTAGGTATCGTTTCAAAACAACGTTTCGGAAACTCTTGTGCCACTTTAATTGTCTGACAGTCTTTTAAAATCGCTGAGACCAACGCGTAAGACTCTTTAACTACAGGAAATTCTGTAAATTTTTGATAATGACTAGTTTAAGTATTCGGGTTGTTTCTATTTTACACACATTTTACCTATCAATAAGCGTTCCAGAAATATAACGCTGCATATTCTGTCTTTGGTTTTGTGTTAAAAATGTTGTGCAGTTAGTTAAAATGTTACAAAACTACGTGAATAATAAAACCGTTGAAGAAAATGATTCTGGAGTAAAAATGTAGCTGTAAACAAATGTAGTAGCAAGTGATTAATCTACTTGAGTCGAATGTTGTAGTAAACGTTTTGATGTGATTAGACTATTTGTGAACGATTACAAGAGCAAATTTTCTTGTGTATTGAAAGAACGATTAATCTGCTTGAATGATAGTTGAATATATACAATACAGGATGATCATTGTTTATTTTGACATTATTTTTGAACATTGATTTATTTAGAGTGCAAATGAATTTTTATGTAGATTTACCGAATGAAATTCTAACATTGTATGTATTCTACATTGTATGTTTTTTATTGTTTCTGCGCAACCCTAGTAATATAACATTTTTATGTATTTTTATTTTATGTTTTCCCTAGGGCCTTGTGAAATATAACTTGCCCACAATTTTACGTATTTTTCCACCATTGTATCCATTTACACATTTTTTCGTTAGAAAGCTTACAAATAAATGTTGTATTCTGAATTACAGATAGAAGTAAATGTGAAGTAATCACATCACATTTTTTGTAATTTAATTTATATCTGCATTTCTCTGATCTATATTTGTGAAGGATACCTGTGTTGTTTTTTTCACCATCGTCTTTGACTTTCACTCTCAATGTTATTATTAAATTATTATTATTATTCAAGCCATGAATATTACAGATGACATTAGATTATGTCTTCGTTATTACAAACAGCACTTGGCGGGGAGCTGACGTAAGCTATTTAGAGCTTTTCATCAAGCTATAACTAGTAGTTTAAAATTTATGATTTATTAAAAAAAAAGATCAGTCCAACAGCTGTTCCAGACGTAGTTGTATTCGTAAACAAGTTGAAAACATAACATAAAACGTTTCCACTCTCATTTCGTATGTTTTGAAACAAATTTTTAACCGACAGGTTTCTCATTTCGAAAGCGTGTTCGCGGATACTTCGTAGTTTATGAACCGAATTTGAAGATTCTTTCTTGTTGGAAAGGGAATATGCCAAGGGTGGTACCGTGATAAAAAAAGGTATCCTGATATTTGTAAGGGGAGAGAAGGGGCAAAAGTTTGTAGTGATTAAATTTCATCCACATGAAAAATTTTCATCGTTATATACAACACTTAAATGTAAAAAAGAAAAAATTAAAAAAAAAAACAACAACAACCACCTTCAAAACATAGTAAAATATTTAATTAAAAGCTTATTTCCAAGAGTATCTAATCTCACGAAAAAATTGCCAAGTACACTATATAGCTCACAGGTAGTGTGTAAGTTTTTGTATATATGTGAAATACAGTCCTTTTGTGATGTCGCGCACACACGGTTTTCATCCGAAGTTCGGGCATATTCGTGGGCGTTTCGGCCTAATTTTAAATTCATACCGTGCATAATCAAGATAAAATATATTTCGGATCACATTGTTCATATTCTACTACGATTTTAAATCCTAGGCCAAATTTCGAACATTGCTTAAACTGTACTTTACCATTACACAATTGATCTTCATCTTTAATAATGTTAGAACACCGCACAGACGATGAGAGAGTTGAGATAACCAAGGCAAAATCTATGAATAAATATTGGACAAACAACCCTTCTATACCTGACTTGGAGCGCACACCTTCCAAAGGCTGTATCTCCGAAACTATTATTCGGATCGACGTGAAAATTTAGGATAATATTCTCGAGATGTTGTATAAATTAATAAGCCCAAAAAAGAACCTACGAAACCCATTTAACCCTTTAATATTATACGCTATGTATAAAATTATGCTTCACGATGAATCCACCTGAATCTAATATAATATATTTTACAGGGTGTAACCCTTCGAATATTGTCGTAATCTTTTTTCCAAAGTCGTTATTTTTCAAGTAATATCAGTCCGATGTACGTACACAAAAATGGAATTCAAGGTATGTAGTATGTACAGTGCCGGATTAAGCAAACAGCGAGACCCTTAAATGTACCTTTATGTATTTAAATTTACGATGGAAATAAAACAGAATATTTTACAAAACCACTTTTTGTCAAATCAATATTTTTAAGTAAATCATATTCCATATTCATTATAGCTTTGCCATTTAAACGTTCTTACCACATTACAGTCCTACATGTAGCTTTGTTAGTGCACAAAGAGGTGGGGCTTTCTCCTCCACGGAACCCGTAGCATTTTCTACTTCTGCTACATGGTTAATATATGTACATAGCTTTCAATGTAAAGTTTTGTGTTTGATTCATTTCCGACATCAAACAATAATTCTATTGTAATTTTTCAAGCTTGATGCAAAATAATTTTGAAAGTCGACTTGAAGGTCAATTTAATTTTTGTATCAAACTTTGTTGTTTTTCTAAAGCCATTATTTATCGTGCTATTTTTTTCCGATTTTATGTTTACACTCAATATAGACAAAATATTCATGGAATATTGGAGACATCATATTTTGTAGACATCACACTTAATTTGGTTATTGCTAATAAATAAGTTTGCAATCTTTGAGCTTTAAGATATATCAATGAAAAATTTCTTCAATCTAGTAAACGAATTAATTGAAGTAGTTCATTTTTCCCCAACACATAAATCACATAATTATGAATTTTTCATATAAAATAAACTGCAAATTCTAATAACTTGGAAATTTTTCTACGGAAACCATTACCCGAAAATATTCTATTACACGTACAGGCTTAAAATTGATGAATATCTACTTTGTTTATGAAAGACAGCTGTTAATATAAGAAGTGATTTCATTAATTCATCGCGATTTCCGTCTATATCACGGAAAACAACGTAACAAAATAAATGAGCGTTTATATAATAAATTTAGCAATCTTTGGGAATGTTTAATTTATAACCACTATTTAGAAAGATAAGTAAACTATTAAAAGAGTATTTACAAATTTTGTCTAACACATGGTCATGAAGTCTTCACTTATTTTTTTATAAGCGGAAATAAAATTAAAGAACCGTTAATATTTTATGAACTTCAATTTTATTCGTCAAAAATTAATTGTTTCTTAAATGAACAAAATTCAATTTTAAGCTTGTGAGTGCAATCGATAATTTTGAGACAATTGAGTTTTGTCAAAATGAATGTCCTACATAGAGGAAAAGTATGAATTTCTATTTATGAATATCTGGTAGATGTTTATACAACAAAAGTTGTTAAAAGTATCTAAGTTGTAGAATCTGACAATCAAGAAACATGTTTGAGTACCACTCGCACTTTACATAAAAAATAGGGAAACAGAAGCCATCATACATAAAAAAATATTGATGTCTTTGTGCGTTGGAAAAATTCATCAAATATATCCTACCTAGTACCTAATCCTTTTCGAGCAGTATTATCAAAAAAAAAATACATTAAACGAATATATAAATTAAAAAAACTTTTATTAACAAAAATAAATCATTTCAATAAAAAATTTTATAAAAAACATTGTGATAATTGATAATATCTATCAACCATAATGATGTCCAACATGATGTCGAACACCCCATTTAAAGTTTGCATGTTTATCAGTTTTAACAAAAGTATGAACTGGCCCAGTAATACCACCATGATGATCTCTTTTATCACGGCTTTCAGCACCTTGCCAAAAAAGAAATAAACAATTACATATTATAAAATAGCAGGTGATTGAATTCGGTTAATTATGTAAGTGATGTTACTAATGGGATAAAAAAATGAAAATTTAAAACAGTTATAAATAAAAATATAATTTTAAATTAAATTTTTTTTCAACTTTTTATTTCTATTTAATTTTACCATTTTTTTTGTCAGGATTTGGAAAATTTGTATGATAGGTAACAGCGAACAAAAATTTTGATAAATAATTTTTAAAAAGTAACTCTTTATTGCCCATTTGCCATATGTTTCACAATTATATGCATAAAATCGTCTTAATATTCATAATATGTCAAAACAAGTTGATTAATTGAGAAGTAAATTACAAAGAAATTTATATAGCCCAGAAATTGAACGAACAAAGGCAAAAAAGAATTCGAAAAGATAACATTTTTCTCTAATAACAAAATTTATGAAAATTTTCATAAGTCCTTCACTACGAAATTAATGAAACATAAGCATGTTATATTTCTTATAAATTTATTAAATATAATCATATTATCTTGTTACTTCTAAATACCTATATAGATACTTTTTGATAAATATAAAACCCCTGAAAAATTGAGGGTATGTTAATTGAGAGGATGTCAATAACATCGGGAATTCACCATCAGGCTTTTTAAAAAACTCTTTCTTCGCTTTAAATCCAATCCAGACTTTATAAAATATAAAATAAATCCTATTGAGAGTAAAAATTGTGTACCACGACCTTGCGACAGATCGGCAAAAATTTATTTTTTTCCTCCGCCATCTTGTAATTGCTACTAACTATTTTGAATTTTATTTTTTTAATCCCATTTAAAGTGTGACAAGATAAAAAAATTTGCCATTTTACCCATCAAAATGTAAGACTAGGCTGAATACAAAACAAAATTCGAAAATTAAATTGATTCAAAAACGAATAAATTATAAGCTCTTAAAGATTGTTTTTCATCTCTTTCTTGCCAAAAATTTTTATTATATGTTTTCTATGGAAATATCACACAACAAAATTTTTGAATATTAATGTAATTTATATAACATTTTTTATTCACAATCAACACATTTGTGAATACTAACATTATTTATCTAAAATTTTGAAGTAAAGTGTATATAAGCGCCATGGACATAAATAGAACCTCTTATCATATGACCCTTGTGTATAATCATTATGGAGTGAACATATATGACGTCATTTATGCAAATCTCCTTCTTTGTTTAATTAAGATTTTTGAACGTCCATATTTTGGTTATTTTTTTAGATTTTTGAAAAATGACTTCAAATTAATGTTTGTGAAATAAAGACACTTCAATTGAACTGATAAAATAAATTTGTGCATCGTCCCTATTGTTTTGCAAAATTTTAAATTGACTATTGATTATTCATAATTTCGTGCTTACAACGTTCCCCTGATACCATGTGAGTAATAAAAGTTAAAACAGTTTAAAATTTAATACCGAATTTAATAAAAAATTATTTAATGTACTATACTATACGAATTGTTGTTAGACATATGAGATGGTAATTAAAGCATTAAAGGTTATAAAAAATAATTTTTAATAAAATAATAATGAAATAAAATAATACATACTTTCTGAATCATCTAATTGGTATGTTCGTGCATATGTTTGAGTCAATATTGTTAAAACAATTACACATAATAACAAAAATACTTTAATTAAATTCATTTTGATTGATTATAAATTACAGAAATTGATTGATTAATCGTTTTATTGTAATATAATGTTGAAACAACACTATTAAATTATACATTAAAATTCTGATATTTATAGCTGTACTCACGTTATTTGAAATTAAAATCAATTGACCGAAAAAAAAAAAAATGTAATTGAATTTTTTTGATTGTTTTCAATTGGGAAAAAATTGGTTAATTTTTTATTCACCTTTTTGCTAAAATCAATAACTTTCTATTTCAATAAAATGATAGCTTTACTGTAATTTATTATCGATAAAAGAAGTTTAATACGATTTTCCAGTATTTTAAATGATAACAGAGTTTTTAAAGGTGTAAAGAGCCTGCGATTGTTCTGCAGTTGAAAAGATCCTAAACTATTAAATGACATTTCGATTAAAGATGCTGTTTGTTTGATTAATATATATCACTTTTTAATTTATTAGACCGAAACTGTATACAAACAGTACTTTTTTTTACTTAATAAAAAAAAAATCTATAATTTATGAAGCGTGTTTTTAATAGCTATGGACAAACAAAAGGATTCTGTAGTGTATCGATGGTATAAAGTATCTATTTGTTAAATGGTATTGTGGATGTAGCGTTAGAATAAATTTCATAGTAATGTTGATTAATAAAATTTCTAATAAATGAATTTAAATCGAATCATTTTTACGAAAACAAATTATTTGAGTTGATTGAAAAAGTAGAAGAGTTTTCACATTCACAAACGATACATTGATGTTTTCAAAACATGAAATTTTTGCCAAAAATATTACTAGTTTAGAATCAATTTTGCTATCTGTAAAACATAATTATAATATGCCTTTCTGCTATCGAAGAGCTAAGATTAGATCGACTAGAATCTATCGACTCAAACTTTTTAAAAACAAACATTTTTTGTTTGAAAGAAATAAATATAAGATTTTTTGTCAAAAAGCCTTAGTTTCTTAAAAACAAACATTTTTTGTTTGAAAGTTTTTTTTTATAAACTGTTTAAATTCGCTACACTTTCAACAATTGCAGTTCATTAAATTACTTTGTATAATTTTAAAATTCTAGAGTGCGTATTCACTTATTTTAACTTATAATATTATAATAAAAAGGATATTTTTCCTTTATAAGGTATATTTAATATTTTTTAGTCTAGTTAAAATTTTTTTTTTTTTAATTAGTGTGTCTCATGGGCACTGTAATTTCAAAATTTTAAATGCATACTGTACCTTATGGCTACGTCCTTATAAAGATTTTTTTTACGCTAAAATCAATGATGCCATCAAATTTGATATTGATTAATTAAAAGATCAATGATGGTGCAAAATTTAAAAAAATTATTTTCTAACTTTTCACATAAATTCCAATAAATTACTTCATAATGTTAAATTACAAAGAAATTTATTGGAATTATTATGAAAACTTTGTACCATACTACATGACTTTCATAATAATTTGGTTTTCTTATGCTTCCCAAAATTGTTTACATTGCTTGGATGTGTGTTTGGAGTTGTTATCATGCTGAAAGACAAACTCTGGACCCATAAGATGAATTCCGGAAGGTACCACATGATTTCGCAATATGTCTTTGTATCCTTCTTTATTCAGTATTCCCTGTATTCTCACAATAAAAATTCCCTGCATTCTCTCACCGCAGAAAGATAACACAGCCTCAAATCATTAGAGAGCCTCCGCCGTGCTTGACTGAAGAGATGCATGGTTCTAGTAGACCAAAAAACTATTTTCCAGTCTACAATTGTCCAATTCTTATGTTACCTGGCCCAATTCAGTCTCTTTTTTTTATTAATAGTCCTAAGGAGTGGTGTCGATACTGCTATGCTTCCCTTCAGTCCAGAATCGAGTAACGTTCTCTTAAGGGTAGTCACACTTTTAGGTTTACTGCAGCCCACATTTAAGTCTGCTGCTATTTCAAGTGCAGTCAGGTGTCTATTGCGTTTACTTTTTATTACTATGTTTAAGTCTTCGATCGAAGTTGTAACCCTGGGTCTCTCTGAATAACGGTTATTGTGCCTTGAGCCTTAAATTTTTTAATAATGTAGTGTACACATGATAGTGACGCCTTCTGAAGGTTAAATTTCTCGAATACTTTTACCGAATTTGTAAACATCTATGATAATTTCTTTTTTCTCCTCAAATTATTCTTTAGTTTTCCCCATTTTCTATAAAAAAATTAAAGAAAGCGCACTTGTTTAACAGCACGATTAATTTTCAAATAAGACAAAATAATTAATCTGAAAGTGCGTTATGGGTTTAAATAAAACCCAAACTAATAAAAACTAATCGAAAAACAAGTCCCATTAAAAAATTCCTATTATGGTTAAATATGGGATCCAATAAAATAATGTGAGTAAAATTTTGATTTCAATAACATTAAGGCGATGGTTCCCATGAACAATAAATACGTTTAAATACGTATTTAATAATTTTTTGTTTGTTTCGTTTTAATTTTAAATAGAAATATGCAGGTGTTCAAAGATTTTTGGGCGGTCGACATATGACAATTCTACTTGTCATATTTTTCTTCAAGAATACTGGAATGTCATACATATTATGAAAAAGGGACAGTCCCTTTTAGAAAGAATTGACCTGTATCTTAATTCAGATTCTTAATTTTATCTACATAGCTTTATTTACCTGTTCGTATTAAGTGTAATCTTTTTTCAATAATTTAATACAAATGCTTGTTTTTCATCAAACGTGATAGTCTATTAATTTTTGTATGTATCAAATAAATATTCTTAATGCGGAACTTTATCTTTCTCTGATTTATTTATTTATTTTTTTTTTTTTTTTGTTTAATCATCAAAGAAAGTATATACAACTATTATTTAAAAACAAAAAATAGGTATTTTAAACTAATCTGGTTACTTCTGTTTTGTATGTCTTGTTGGAAATATAATTATTTGGCCCCGGCCTGGCTAACGAAAAGAAAAAAACTGGTGTAAGTAACATTTTTGCAAAAAAGTATACAATCTTACTAAACTTTGAGCATATTTTTCAAATTATGCTAAACAGTTTGCCACGCAGTATAATTTTTAACCAAAGAGCTGGCAACGTATTCAAGAAAGAATTTTAGGACATTTTGATCTTTAATATAACTTTCCATATACCCTCGCGTACAGCCTTGTAGCCGGTAGAAAATGCGACAGTAAAAATAGACAGCCATCTAAATCTATAGGATATAACGTGAGGTAGTATAGAAGAGAAGCATCTATAGGATTTAATGTGCGACAGTATGAGGTTAGAAGTATCTATAGGATTTAACGTGCAAGATAATGAGATAGGCAGCATAATACACTGTTTAATACATGGTTAGTATGTGTGTAAAAGACGACCACATTCTATGGGATATAACGAGCAAGAGTATGAGAAAAAAGTATATATAGGATTTAACGTACGAGAGAATGATATATAAAGCATTCTACAGTGTATATATGAAACTGTAAACAAGCCTGAAAAAATCTTGAAATTTGGAAAAGTGGTGGAACGGCTACGATTTTAAAAGTTGTTATTTATACGTGTTCCTTAGACCTTTAGGAAAATTCATCACCCCTGATCCTTACCTCACTAAAAACATTCAGAAAATTAGTGTAATTTTCCCAGCAGAAATAGTAATAGTGATAAAAAATTTTAAAAATTACAAATTTCATCACGAAAATCAAAGGTTTTTAGGGTCGATGATGACGATTCCGAGGTCAAAATTCAAATGAGGATGCTTTCAACCCCATTATAACGCCCTAGAAGTTGCAAAGATAAAAAATATTTTAAATTTAAAATTTTACCTTGGCCATCATCTCTAAGGGGCTTTTGGGTCACTGACCACAAATTCAAGGCTTAAAAACAACTAAGGCTAGTTGCAAACCCATTAAGAAAATAAGAAAATTTCGTCTCGGAAATCTATCACTTCAAAGGGTGATTTTATTGGGATTGAAACAATCCTCAATTTAATTTTGATCTCAGATTCGTGATCAGCGACCCCGAAAACCTGAGTATTCATAATGAAAATTTTCATAATGAGAAATAATTTTCATAATGAGACATAGATTAGTGGTGATGAATGTTCCTTGAAGTCTAAAGAAATCGTACAAACAATAATTTTTAAAATCGAAGCTGTTCCACCAATTTTCTGCATTCTCCGACTTATTATAGATACTATTACAGGGTTAGTATGCCTGTGTGCGTCGTATTCTAGCAACTCTTATACACAATACACATTTATTAGTACAAATATTTTATTTGTAAAGGCATCGGCTATAGTACACAACTATTTAGTGTTAACGCACCATGAATATTATTTTATAAAAATGAATATTTCATTATTTTAAAAAAATGAATGTAGAATATTATGGTGATTATCGGAAAAAAATACAAGACTATATTTATCTATCCATACGAAAATTCAAACTCGGAGCCTGGATAAGTGTAATATGTATATGTAAATAAAAGCATAGTAATTTTCGTATCAATATTATCAGAAATAAACCCTACATTTAGTCTACTCCTGAAATTGTATATTTGTCCTCTTGAAGTTTCAATTCTATCGTGTGTGAACTGCAAATATGTTTTTTTTCTTGCTCTTCTCCTTTTGACCCAACTTAACTGTCACCTTTTTCAAGTGTATAAAAGCTTATTAAGTGCAGGACTAATTCCTGTCAGAAAATGGATTCTATACTTTGATTCATTACTGAAAAAAATTACAACCTTGCAGACAGATCGTTACTAAAACCACCCACGTGCTCTCTCTCAGTCTAAATTCAGTTGTCGCAATTTTTGCTGTGTATATGTAAAAGTTGTTGGTAAGTGGAAATATCAAATATTTTATCAAAACTTTTTTTTACAAGAGAGTGTTAGCATAGGAACAAATAAATAAACGCAATCTACCAGATATTGGGTTTAATAATAATAAATATATATATTTAAATTTTCTTTTAATAGAAAATGTACATTTTTTTGTATTTATATTATCTGAAGAAAAACAATTACAAATATTGTATTTTACAAAAGGGAATTTATTTGAATTATTTATAAATCTAAAAATATCAATTAAAGGCAATCATTTCTCCAGAAAATTTTTTTATGAGTAATTGAACATAAATAAAGAAGAGGAATAATAGAAGTGTTTTTTGTATAAGCTTAAATTAGCATTAACTACAAACAGGTATGATGGCTATTTTCACTTTGGACAACTATGAAACGAAATTTTATTCATGTAAAGTGTTTACTCTGCCCTAATTTTGAGTAAACTGTATTTTTACAATTTTAGATTAATTTTAAAATTTTAAAAAATACTTTCTCCAAATTTTAAATTTTCTAGGGTAATTAAGGTCTAAAAATACAAAAATAACAGTTGTTTAACGATTGGGTGGATAGATAAAAAGGATTCCCGTATTTTCTCAATTTTTTCAAAGGTAACAAATTTCGTTAAAATTATGTTTATAAACTTTTAATAAATTTAAACAGTTTCGTTTATTTAACGATTGGATGCATAACTTTTGAGATATCGCCTGGAATCCTAAAAGGTTACCGATTTCTCGCAGACGATTGATTTCATGTCACATCTTAAAAACTGGTTTATCAATCGTAAAACAAATATTAGTTTTCTAATTTTAGATCACATAAAATTATAAAAGGTTTTTTTTTTGTTGACAAAATACAATATAGGGTCGGGATAAGGCTCTCCCACCCAACTTTTTAGCGTTCCGCCTTGTGTTTTTCCTCAGAGAAAAACATGACAATACACAAATATAACATTTTTAAATAGATTTATAATTTATCCATACAATTGGGCAGCGTAAAAATACTTGTGTATGACTAAATATCTTTATTCCCCTTCCATATACAAGATACTTCATGGATCTCTCTCGCATTATGAACATTACGTGATACATTTTTATAGAAATTCGTTTAATTTGTTAACAAAAGGACTCCATGTTTAAAATAGGTTTTATGCTATTGAGACAACTTATTATTAAATACGTTACAACAATTAAATCACAAAACATTTTTAATAAAATTGCATTTGAGAGAGTAATTAATAATTCAGTTCGTATCCCTGAAGGATTGATTATTGAGTAACATAATTATGCCATTTTCTCGAAAACACACAATTCTTTTTAAATAATATAAACAACTGCATGTTTCTCATTCTTAAATCTAATAATCCCAAATATATATATATTTTAAAGGATAAAAAAACCACTTATAATAATTTATTTACAAAGTAGGAAGACTTGTAACATATTAAAAGGTTCTTATTTATTTAAAAAACAAACATAAATATTATTTTGCACATACATAGAAGGTTTGTAAAAGATAAATTCCAATTTTTAAAAGTGACAAGAATTTTTTACATTACAATGAATTAATTTATGGGATTAAATTTAGTATCCCAAATATATGAATATTGAAAGACATTTAATAAAGGCATCGTGGATCAATATTTAACAATACACGTGGCTTATTATTTAATTATAGCATTTCCCGATTTGATTTTGCCACTTTTAAAAATTATCGTCTACTGTTTTTTTACTGTTTATTTACTATAATATATATAATAAATTTATTATTATATAAATATATATATATATATATATATATATTTATATATATATATATATATATATATATATATATATATATATATATATATATATATATATATATATATATATATATATATATATATATATATAACTTTTTTAAAACTTTAACAAAGAATTTAAGACATTTAGATCATTTTTACATGGAGATATTCATTGGAAATTTTAAAATTAGATATAACGCCGTCGCAGGCCCATTTTTTGTGGCCTAATCTATGTCAGAGCATTTTATTACCAGATCTAAATTGAAGACCATTAAAACAATGACAAAAACAAAAAACCAACTTTTTCAATTATTAGCATATAACTTAACCCTATGTCATGATATACATACAGTTTCATGCAATAAGCATATAGTTTGATTTTTATGATTTTTTTAAATTCTGAAAATCACAGTTGTTTAAAAAACAATTATTCAACTTCAAAAGTTTATGGTATATTTAACATTGGTATTATGGTGAAT
This sequence comes from Chrysopa pallens, assembly GCA_020423425.1. Lineage (NCBI taxonomy): Eukaryota > Metazoa > Arthropoda > Insecta > Neuroptera > Chrysopidae > Chrysopa > Chrysopa pallens. The sequence goes on from JAEMTY010000364.1 coordinate 15,857, forward strand.
TGTCGGATAGATGGTATGTTTTGATGATTTTTCCACAGAAAATGTACGGAATTTAAAAAAAATTATTTATTAAATACCTTTTTTATACGATTACCTCTTTTTTTTATATTTTAAATTTCTTTATGAACGTCTTACCTTGAATTAGATAGTATGTTTTTCATATTTTCGAACAAATTCTGGGTGGAAATTATCAAAACATCTCCTCAATCCGGAGCTTCGATCCATAAGACCAATGTTAACTTAACTTGTTAATTAACTCTTCAAGTCTCGTATAATAAATACTTCAACTTAAGTTTCCGAATAACTTGAATATATCCATGTACGAATTATCTATACGAATAAGGTTGTCAAAAAATTATTTTTATTAAATTTGTGAGTACAATATTCAATATACTCTTTTCTTGTTTTTATTACAGATAAAATTTTTAATCATCACTACAAAATCACAGTTTTTAATAATTTAAAAATCATTCATATCAATTATAATACTAATAATAAATTCTTTCGCGAGAAAATTAACAGTTCGCAACAAAATTTTATCTTTTTGTCAATTATCAAAATTGTAATAATTTTTAAATAATTCTAATGGCAAGAAAAACTTATGAAGAATTAGAATGAATAACTATTTTTTTAAAATCGTTAAGCATAGAACTTATTTTCTATTCCTCTGATTTACATTAAGGCAGTTATAATATTAATTCGACAACCCTATTTAAAATTTATTTAAAATTAGTTGTACACACAATAAAATTTGAACATTAGAACTTGAGACAAATAAACTTCCAAATCGTAAAAGTTATATAAACTGTCTTTTTTATATAATTAAAGTTTAATATAAAATAATATATTTGCATAAAATTTGATCAATACTGAGGAAGCAAAATTTAAGAATTCGATCACCTTTCATAGGGATAAAATTTAATAATTCGATCATCTTTGATAAGGCACCATGTAGATAACGGAAGTATATAACAGGTAGAGAATTGTTATGTATTGCTTTTTATCAATTTCTTAAAATAATGTATGCGTGTTGCAACAGGATGAAACTGATATAACTTTACTTTTACAAAAAAATAACCACAGAGTACAAGTGCCCATAAACTATGCCGTTTATAAATACAACTTTAAAAAATTGTAAGTAGTTAGTGTAACAAACTTTTCTCCTACAAAAATTCTGTTAAAAGTGGCGTTTTCACGCACAGAGCATCTTCAATTTGCGATGATATCCAAAAGCTTAAAATGTCGAACATCCGTTTCTTTTGTTATTGAAACAGAAAGATCATTCAATAAAAAATACAAAATCGCGATCTAACGTAATCCAATAGAGAAAAAGTTGTTTACTAGCTATACACTAGCATTTATAAATATGCGATACTAATGAGCACTAGGACTAACAATTATGATTTCACTTTAAAATCAACTGTAATTAGAATCTATCGAAAGATTAAATTCTTAAATTCATCTTCAGACAGTCTTTAGCTAATATAATATATATAAAACATCTAAAATATATTGCATAATAAACATTTTTAAGAAATATACAAATAAAAATTTTACAATTAAATAAAGCTTTTTGATAATATTGTGACCATTATTTAATTAGAAATAAAACTTAATACTGCTTAAAAATATTAAAAACTAAAATTATGTTTTTTAATCACCTTAGGAAACTTCAAAACCTTACAAGTTATTTAACAAAAGCTGTAGCTTTATATTTATCATGCTGACAGTAAAATGGAGTAATAAATTTCATTTCGACAGAATTAATCTAAATTTTTAAAACATTTTAACTTCAAAAACTTGTAAACAAAAATGTAATCACACATAGGACTACAGCATTTTTCAAAAAATTTATTTATACAGAATGTTTCCTAAAACATTATTTTAGAGAACAGTAGTATACAAATATAGGATACAAAAAGTCTCAGTTTATACGGAAAAAATGCAAGCAGTAATTCTTTGAATAAATTCGTGACAGTAGAAATGTAATCAAAATTTTACACAAATGATCTAGACTTCGCAATGAAATTAAGATCAACAAAAATCCTTGGTGCTTACTTAATCATAAGTTCTAGAAACCTTATAATAGTATTTTCTAGATTGATTTTATACATTTATAAGGGTATTTTAATACTACAAAAGTTACACTTAAAAAGTTCGAAAAATATAAAAGCCGTAACCTATTATGAAATAAGAAAAAAAATTTCCCTTTACAAACTTTCCGTATATTTAGAAACATCGTGTAATAAATAAGAATAGATACAAGTGCTGGGTAAAATATTAAATCAACACCTGCGTCCATTCATCTCCGAATATATTCAGCTTATATTACAGGCCATTATGGCAAATTTAATTCATTTTTTTACAAAATAATTCAAGATAACTACTAATACCTTGAGTGTCAATCAGTCTTTATAAAATTACATAACTTTTTTTTATTATATACAATTTTTTTTTTAAATTTCCACACAGGGTAACAAATATAAACAATTATTTTTAAATTGCAGAAATTATCACTGAGTATTATTAAAAAGTGGCATAAGAATTTTTTTACAGTCAAAATACTTAAACAACCTGGTGTAATATCACACTTGTAAAAAGTAAAACTTCTTTAGTTTCATATTTTATTAAATGATCTTTCTAGAGAAGTTTCACTTTGATTATTATTGAGAACTGACACGTATTTTGAGAATTAAAATTGAAATAATCTCAAAACCAACAAGTTTAGTTTAGTTTTTACCAAATTCTGTCAATTTCATAAAATAATAAAATTAACGCAAAATAATTAACAATGTACAAAACATTAATGCCTGCTTGATAACAAGTTACCACACTGATTGTGAGAATAGTTTGCAATTCTAGAATCAAAATGTTACAATTTTACATTCCTCTTTGCACAGTTTTAGATTTCTATAAAATGTAATGAACATGAAACAAAAAAAACAAAGCACAAATCATATCAGTTCTCAAATGAGGCGATTCATCTCATAAGATTAAATAACAAAGATTTCTCATTTGGTTTTTTTATTCATTTTTTTGAATTATCGTCAAAAACTTTTGTATAAAATTTACGCCACTTTTTAACAATATACAGTAACCATCATTTACTGCTTGAATTATTTTGTTTATTATTAATTTGTTTTCTAAGTAAACTACAAGCAGGATTTGATAATGAATATGTTTCTGGTTCAAATACTGGTGGATATTCTAAATCTGGATAATCCGGTGGTGGATTTGATTGTGATGATGATTGATTCATTTGTAAAACCGATACAGGTATAATTGTTGACGTCGCTGTTGTTGCGGATGACATTACATACGGAGGATGATGACTGAGTGGCAAAGTATGATGATGATTATGATGACTATGATGGCTTATGTGGGATAAAGATGATGATGCCTAAAACAATGCATAATATTAGTCATACTACATAAAATAATATGGATGATTATATTATTCGCTATAGACAACTTTCAAAAGGCTTAAGCAGTGCATATTTTGTGCGACATCAGATAGCACAATATACACAGTATGAAAAATATGTATGCCCTATGAATAAAAACGATGATAACTAAACACGTATCATTTGTGTCACGTATTCTCCCAACCCCCTCATACCACAGAAAACCACCACTTTTCAACGATCAACGCTAGCATACTTTTCATTAACTCGATCTCAGGCATTAGGTGCACATTACAGATCATCACTTATTTTATTTTGTCCATAGAGATTGGTATTATTTATTTTGTCCATGGGTTAATTTCCTTACTTGAATGATCATTAGAAATAAGAAATTATTATATAATATAAATATGACTTTTAGTCTTTAACTATTATAATACCGACAATTACCAAAAACAATTATCTCACCTGTGAAAAATCTCCCCTCCAATCAGTTTCCCTAGTTGGTGAATGATTTTTTCTAAATATCGCACGGTGCAACCTCGGTGATCCCAATAACGTTTTCTCTTTTGTATGATGTTTTTCTGAATCTGATGAATTTTTATGACTGCTTCCACCACCAAATAAACTTTTAAATTTTGATGATTTCGTACTTTTTTCATCCAAATTCAATTCAAATGCCAATTTTGGATTCAATTTTTGATCTGTACTAAACGAATAATTCATTGGTGTGTATTGCGTTGCCGATTTTAACTTTGTTTTCTCTTTGTGTGTGGGAGTACTGAAAAATACTTTATCATTACGTCGTAACGAATTCAACCAAAATTTTTCGGGTGAATCACCCCGATTGAATATTGACTTTGATTCGGATTTTTTATCAGCTGAATTTAAACTATGTTGTCGTATGATTTTATTTTTATGTTTCGGTGTGGGGGGATGAGGTTTTTTGGACTGATTTTGTGAACTTGTTGTAGCTTTACTAATAGTCTCATTTGATATGATATCCCATTCCGAATCCTGAGAACGCTGATCATCAAAGACACTATCAACACTCATTTTGCGTGATTTCACCCGTGATAAAGGTCTTGAGCCTGAAGATTCTTGTGATGATAATCGATTTCGTAATTCCGTATTTTTGTCTGCAATTCCATCACTATATTTACGACACAAAGCATTTTTATCCGCTTGGTTATCGGATGTTTTATACGGATATGAATGACTTTCTCCTAGTTTTTTATGCTCTGTAAGAGATTCAATTTTTTTCACTTCTTGTGGCGCTGTATTTTCTTCCTCAACAGTATCATCTTGTCTCTGTAAGAACGCATTTTGTTTACGTTCTTCTTCCTGGCGATTTAACATAAATTGTTCCAAAGTTATGAATCCAGAGAGATTATCATTACGCTGTAAATTTTTCTGTTTTGGGACAAACGCAGGTAATTTATAATCGGTGAAATCACATAGACTTGGATTTGATGCGTGTATATAATTGATAGGCTTAGGTTTTGGAATTAATTTTAATGGTTTCGGTGCTAATTTTGGTGGTTCTTCAATAGGAGTTGTAGGCACATTATGTAATAAGTCCGGTTTTTTCTCAGATGCGGGTTCAATGTTTTTGATAATATTAACTGGCGGAGGTACGTTTTGATTGACTACTAATGATGGTGGTATCACTTTACGATATGATCGGAATTGTGCTGTGGGCACGGGTACATTTTGATTTTTTGAATGTTTTGTACTGGAATGAGAATTAAAGAAACGTAAATATTTTCGATCTAAACTTGTCGATCCAGGACTATCGGTGGTTGTAGTTGTAGACGATGTTGTCGATGCATCAGAATGTTTACGAGATGTAAATTTTTTCAATGAACCAAATTTTCGTGCTGGTGATGATGAGGTCTCACTTTTCTCTTGTTTTACTATTTTTTCATCTTCAGATTCATCTGTTTCTGAATATAAACTTATATCAGACGATTTTGATAAATTTATGTCAGTTGTAAGTGTTGCAGAAGTGATAACATCCACCCACATTAGCAACGTTTCATTATTATCAGCTGATAAATAAAATGCAGTTCCCGTATGATAAACTTTAAATGCATTTGAACGAGACTTCACTTCCGTTGCTAATGATACAGTAAAACCTGGTAAAAATACTACACATTCTGCTTTTGATGCCTGTAAAAAGATTTAAAGTTTTTTTTAAATATTTTTTCACAAGATAACATAAACATAACTAATAATTTTCATATTGGATGAGAATTAAATTTTATTTTAAATGCTGTTCTTGTCATTTAATATTATATATATATATATATATATATATATATATATATATATATATATATATATATATATATATATATATATATATATATATATATATATATATATATATATATATATATATATATTATAGTAAACAGTAGATCACATTATTTTGTATTTTTATAAATACGTATTTCGACTACAAAGTACTCGTCATCAGTATGAATTAGCTAGTTGTAATGATTCTCATATATATATATGTATATATATATATATATATATATATATATATATATATATATATATATATATATATATATATATATATATATATCATCAAATGATTCAAAACTGCTCTTCATTATCATAATTTTGATATAGAACAACAATAACATATTTTTTTCAAAGTAATAAACAAATGAAAAACTTACATCTTTTGATTTAAAACCATATAAAGCACTTCCATTCAGAATAAACCATCGTTTGATCCAATTCACATTCTGAGTAGTTTTGTTACGGATTCGTTGATAGAGATATCCTTGAATTTCCCCAGGACTAACATCTTTTACAGAAACTTTTCGACGTTCTAAAAATAAAATTTGATGACGTTTATTGTTTGAAAATTCTTAATTTTGCGAAAATTTATTCAGGAGACCCACTAATTAAGAATATCCTAGAAATCTTAAAAGAATAAAAGTTTAATTATATCAATAAAAGAAAATCCTCTAATAAAAAAATGTCAAAGTTTTCGATTTTAAAAACAAAGATTAAAAGTAGATAAAATTTTCTTGAAGTTACAAATATTACATGTGAGTTTTAAAACACAATAAAATAGAAACTTAATAAAGCTAAAATAAAATTTTATTATCAAACTTACTTGCATATAAAGAATTTTTCTTTCTCACAGTTTTTCCTTTTGATTTAATGGCTTTTACAGGATTCGAAGACATTTTCACTTCACATTTGGTATCCCGTTTATTATGAGCTGTATTTTCAGGAGCTATAAGCTTTGGCGTTTCTTCCATGGTTAGCTTGGTTTTAGTCACATGTTGTACATTTAATATTTTTTGTGGTTCCTGATTAAATACAAATCCAGAGGTATCAATATCCTTGTGAGTAAATACTTTTTGTTTAGGTGATTCCGAAGTAAAAGTATGCGATGGCCTCGGAGGTGGTACTGGTGCTTCATTATGAAAAGATAAACGTTCTTTTCTTGGATGTAATTGAGGACTCTCTTCAGCCTTTGATAAATTTCTAGGTACAAAAGCTTCATAAGGTTCTAAAGGCTCACTTTTTTTACGAATACTTTCCTGTTCCTTCTGTCTATAAGTAATTAAGGATGAATTAATAGTTTCTAAAATTTCACCCATTTTCCCAGTTAATATTTCATCATGAGCTTCAACTTTTTCCTCCGTATGTTGTTCATCTTTTTTGACGTCAATCATTTTTTGCGTAACTTTCTGGTGAGTTTCAATTCCATACACGTCGGTTCCTTCAGATAAATCATACGCTGGAGTACTGTGCGATTTATCTAATCGGCCACGTAATTGAGCAATTCTATCAAAATTTCTAGGTGGTACCGCGGGCTTTTTAAGAGTACTTGGCTTTGGTGGAATTTCAGGTGGTTTTCGAAATTTATGTTCATCTTTTGGAAATACATCAAGTGTTTCCTCTTTCATATCATTTTTTAAGTCTGGTTGATACACGGTTCGAGCTTTTGGTACTGGTCGGGATTTTGTATCATGTAGAATATCTTTAAGGTCAATATTTTTCTGTGAGATTTTATCTTCAAAGGAAGATACCTTTTGTTTCACATCTATTTGTAAAGTTTCGTCAGTTTTGACTTCGTTAACTAAGTTACTACGATCTTGAACTTCATCTTCATTATCATCAATAAATTTTAAACTATCCTCATTTTTTACATGAAGTGCATTATCTTCATGTACATCAGTGTTGTCTTTTGTCTCCTCTTTCCCCTCTGCAATATCGTCAACAAAACGTACACCAGCTTTTTTACGTTCTCTCATTTTGTCGTCACACTTATTATCATCACTTAAATGCCGTTTTCCTTTACTATTGTTTGAGCTTTTTTTTGAAGCTAAACCAATTACTGTTGATGGACGAGGGTTAAATTCTAAACCATGCCCATATGATACAGATTTATCACGAAGTAAACCTTCTTTATTTGATTCAACATCTGTACTTGATTGAATAAATCCTGAACTTGAATGTTTATAAGATGCTTGGATTTTCAACTCTCTCCAAAACTAAAATTTAAAAAAAAAATTCAATACTGAAACGAGATCAAAATATGAATTAAAATTGGACCCGGTAAAAGAAAACATATGTTCAATAAAAAGTTTACAATCGTTTTCATAAATAATCTATAACAAATTTAAATTAGTAAAGAATTTCTTCATCTTATGTAATCTAAATTCTAGTGCTTAAATAAATTGAAATACATCCTTACCTGTTCAATACTAATACTTGGTGCCCTATAAAATGGTATTGCACCGGTGATTGTATTACGTCGTTGTAAAACAGGACGTGGCTTTAATGGATACACTCGAGGGCATAAGCTTTGTGGCGGACTTCCATCTGAATCACTAACACTACTGCAACTATCTGAATCTGAACTACATGCTGGTGGTAATTGTGGCGTTAATCCTCCAGAAGGTACTCTATTTGAAAAACATTATTAATAATGATGATTTCATTTAAAAACAAATAAACAAACAAAAAGTTTCAATTCTAAAATAAATCCTATTTAAGTAAAACCGGAAGTTTTTTACTTTTATTATCAAAATATTTTTATATCAAATATTTAATTTTATATAGGGTGTTTTACTATATAGAATGGTCCTGATATTTGTATTTTGAAAATATGTTTTGTTAAATGAAGTAAATTTATCTTTTGTATTTATTTATCTAAATTTAATCGCCAGATGTATATAAATGACTCACTTAAAATGATGAGTCAAGCTATACAAGACAATAGAAGTTTGAAAATTTAACAATATATATTTGATAAAGGAAGTCTTCATTTCAACAAGAACCACAATTTTTTTATAAAGTAGAGATTGGAATCTTAAGTATTATAATCTGTGAAGTATAATTTTAAATCAACAGTAATTAACACAAAAGTATGGAGTATGCATTTAAATATGGAATAATTTATGATTACATTCAATAATCATTATCTGTCTCTTTTATCCGATCCATTGAAATTTATTGATTGGTCTTAGCCGGTCTAGAACACATTCAAGTAGTTTTTAAAAGTTTTAAAAAAGTTTTTAAATATAAATCGCATGTTTATGGAAGTTTTTAAAAAATTTACTGGATCATTTTAAAATAATATAACAATAAATAAAACTTACCTGGGAAGCGGAATTTCAAAATCCGGGATTGTAAGTAATTCCGGTCTAGGTGATGGTAAATTATCATGCCATCGATTATAAGGCAAAGATCTTTTTTTACT
>JAEMTY010000365.1:0-25000 GCA_020423425.1 Chrysopa pallens
ATATAAAATGAATTTATGATGTTAAATCTAGAGTAAAAATCCATTGTAATAGAAAAGACAATGCTTAAAATCAAAAAATATAGATAAATGAACAAGATGCAGATAATGGAAAAATCTAAAACTTTATATTTGGACATCTCAAAATTATCGAGAAAATGCAAAATATCGTTTTTTTGGGATTTAATTTATAAATATCGCAATTTTTTTTTATAATTTCATGAAAATCGGTGAAAATGTTATTTATATATATAATACATGGACTGAAAACTCCCGGGCATAACACATACATGGTGCTAGTTTTATTGCAGTCACCTTTTTTCCAGTTAATACTAACCTTCAAAAGACAGCTGTTAAAATTTCAAGATATTCTATTCATTAGTTTGTGAGTTATTGTGCTAAGAGTGACGCTACTTTTGTTATTTTCAAAACAATGGATCAAAAACGATTTCGTGTTTTTATTTTACACTGCTTTTGATGGGAAAAAATACCGTTCAAGCGAAGCAATGGCTTGAAAAGTGTTATGGGGACTCCGCTCCATCAGAAACAACAATAAAACGTTGGTTTGCTGACTTCAAACGTGGTCGTAGAGACACCGATGATGCAGAACGCAGTGGACGTCCAAATGAGGGTAACACCAGAAAACAAAAAAAAATCCACAAAATCGTTTTGAATGATCGAAAAGTGAAGTTGCGTGAGTTGGCTGACATCTTAAAGATATCAAAAGAACGTGTTGGCTTTATATTGCATGAGCATATGACTATGAGAAAGCTCTGTTCAAAGTAGGTGCCGCGTTTGCTCACTGTTGACCAAAAAACGAGAACGTGTTGATGATTCTGAGCAGTGTTTGGCCATGTTTAAACGTAACAAACCAGAATTTCGCCAGATTTGGCTCCCAGTGACTACTGGCTGTTGGCAGACCTGAAAAAAACGCTCGCCGGTAAGAAATTTCGCACGAATGAAGAGGTTATCGCTGAAACTGAGGCCTATTTTGAGGCAAAAGATAAATCGTTCTACAAAAGTGGTATTGAAATGTTAGAGCGGCGCTGGAATAATAGCCGTGCTCTTGATGTAGATTACGTTGATGAATAAAGCTAATTTTGAACCAAAAAAACTGTGTTTTCTTTGTTATACCCGGGAATTTTCAGTCCATGTGTTATATATATATATTTTTCTATAACTGCACATTATAGGTACCACAACTTCAAGTTTTTTTGCTTTGAAAATATTTGTTTTAGCACAAATGAATTTTATAGGATGCTGTCTATATTTTATTTACGTGTTTAACAAAGAAAATCATGTATCACTTTTTAAGAGGCCATTATATAGGAAGATCCATTATTTGTATGCAAAACCTATTAATTTTCACTATATATATATATATATATATATATATATATATATATATATATATATATATATATATATATATATATATATATATATATATATATATATATATATATATATATATATATATATGCACGGCCATTCGACTACATTTTTAAATAAATTGTGACCAAACTGATCATGCCCTTTTAAGTATGAAATTCAAGACGCTTAGCACGGTTTGAAATTACCAAATTTTATTTTTAAATTTATTTTGAAACAATGAGGTCGTTTGATAAACATTTTATACTTCGTGGTTTTATTATAGTTCAAGCTAAATAGAAGACATTTCAACGGAAAAAATGTGATCCAAAACGTCTCGTTTCCGGTAATTTTGATCCTCAATTCATTGTAAATACAAATGGTTTAACATTCATTTTTTGAGTCAGAACAAATAAAAAAAGAAAAAAAACAAAAAAATAAAATTTTCAAAAAACGAAATTTATAAGAGTTATAGTGCTAGTACTGACTTCCTACCAAATTCATCAAAATCGGTTTTGATAGAAACGGAAATAAGCGTGCCAAAGTTGGCGAAAAATGGATTTTTGGCGAATTATTACTTCTTTAAATTCACTGTTCGACTACATTTTTTAATAAATTTTGACGAAACTAATCTAGTTCTATTAAGTATTAATTAACAAACAATTTGATACCAATAAAGTTAGTTTTGATGCAAATGCAAGACACTAACCGCGGTTTAAAAATACACGATTTTTTTTTTTTTAATTTCATTTGAAATAATAGGGTCGTTTGATAAACTTCTTACGCTTATTGTAGTTCAAAATAGTACACATTTCAATGAAAAAAATTAAATCAAAAACGTCTTGTTACGATAATTTTTACCAGAGAATTCTGATTTCGAAGAAGCTTAAACAAAAAACGCATTTTTAAGAAGAATAGTGGCGTTTATAATAAAACTATTCGAGATAGAAGCAGGCTTGGAAGGCTTCTTTTATTATGGTGAACATTAACAGGCTTTGCATAAAAGTAATGGATCTTCCGATATATATAATGGCATCTTAAAAAGAATACAATATATATATATATATATATATATATATATATATATATATATATATATATATATATATATATATATATATATATATATATATATATATATATATATATATATATATATATATATTCCAATTACGGAAAAGTGTACAATAGAATCGATTACAAAGACTGATTGTCATTTACAAACATATTCAACACAAAAAACAGTATACCATCTTAAAGATTTCGAAAAAAATGATTTTTTACTTATAAAATACAGAATCGAACAATTGATTTCTCCACATAATGCAAGTATATATGATTTTCTTAAATACTTGGATTTTCTCTAAATAATTTTTGTATAAAAGGTTATGTATTTGAAAATTGGGAAAGTTTATGTGAATGCATTAAAAAATTTAAATTTAAATACTCATTCGAAAGTTTAGATTTTTATTTAACAATATTCTTTAAACAGTGATCCTCACTTCATTGGTAAAGCAAATGGTTTAACTTTCATTTTTTGGAATCATTACAAATAAAAAATGAAGAGATCACAAAGAAATAATCTTTCCACAAAAACAAAATTTCAAATTTCATCAAAATCGGTATTGATAGAAACGGAAACAAGCGCTATAAATGCATCGTTCGACTTTGTTTTTTTAAATTAATTTTAACTAAACTGATCTAGCTCTTTTAAGTATAAATTAACAAACAATTTTAGACCAATAAAGCTAGTTTAGATGCAAATACAAGACGCTCAGCGCGGTTTGAAATTACCCGATTATTTTAAAAATTTCATTAAAAAAAATGGGGTCATTTTTCACGCTTTGAGTTTTTATTATAGTTCAGCTAAATAGTAGACATTTCAAAGAAAAAAATGATATCAAAAATTTCTTTTTACTACAATTTTTATCGTATAATTCTGCTTTCGAAAAAGCTTATAAAAGGTATTTTTAAAAAGAAAAATGGCGCCTATCGGGAAACTAAATTTCGCAGACTTATTATTATGGTGACAATTAAATTACTTAAATTTGGAAAAATATAAGAACTGGGCTTTTAGGTTTTGCATAAAAGTAATATATATATATATATATATATATATATATATATATATATATATATATATATATATATATATATATATATATATATATATATATATATACACGGAAGTCATGCTTTGACAGTAATCAACCTCGCACGTCATCAGACTTGTACATATACAGCCATCAGATTTTTTCAGATACATTTAAAAGGGGTGAAAGGTAACATCCACACATAGAATTTACATGTATATAAAATGTGTACATGTATGTGTGAATAATGGTAGACGCTTTGGCTCGGTTAGTTTTAATAATGGACAAATAAGACAAAGGGCTTTTTTTATATAACTACAATTTTTATTTAAACGTTTCTAATTCTCCTTTCGAAAGTATAAAAGCTAATGGCGTGCGGTGTTGATTTCTGACAGAATGTGGTTTCTTTTACTATTATTTATCACTGAAAAAAATTAGCCTTACAGAAAAAAAGAAAGACTGTTACTCAAATCGCCCAAGCGATCTCAGCCTATAAATAAATATTAGTTTTTTTTATATTATTAACTCGGTTTCTTGTATGTCTGTCCGGGTGCAATTTTGTAGTTGATTTTAAACTAGCTTTTCGATGGCCTGGATACTTGAAATTTGGACCATAGCTCAGAAGTGGATGGCAATGAAAATGCGAAAAAAGGAGAAAAATGAAGAAAACGAATAAGACAATAAAAAAGGTAGAATAAAAAAAAATGAAGAAGAATTACGTTCACTATACGAAAAATGTCATTCACATAACTCTAAAAATAGAAGATAATAATAAATAAAAATAATTTTTAATACACCATGTTTTTAAAACGAACTAAAAAGTATAAATGACTGTATTGGTTGACATATTAATGTATCAATTATCTGCTGCATGTGCCCCATGTTTTCCGTTTGAAATTAGGGAAATTATTTCATTGACCGAACGAAGTGAAGTGTATGGTATAATTAGACGATTTTGCATTTCATTTGTCTGTATCGATGTATCTATCTATGTTAGTTCCGCTGTAACTTTCGAACGCAATATTTGATTTTGACGATATTTGGTAGTCGTAATGATATCACACTCTAGAAATTCACTGTACTGTTTATTTCTCACTTCGGGAAAAATCACGTTTTTTCTAAAATATAAGTTTTAAAAAACTAATAACCGGGGTCAAACACGGGACCATATGTTTCAGAAAGTAGGTTCTCTCACCACTAGGCTACCGCACAATGTATTTTTATTATTTTTCTTTTTATTTGAAACATATAACATTTCATTTTTTGACATATATGTAATTTGTCTAACCAATATCATATTTTGGATTGTGTCAGATATCTTGTAAATTTTGTGTATGCGTTATTTATACACTTTTTATTTACTCCTTAGTGAGGTCTACAGTTCACAAAAATACTAGTAGTTGTTAGTGCGTTATAAAAACATGGTTAATTATAAATTATTTTTATTTTATATTAATCGGCAGATTATTCGTGATATTTGCTGATCCCCGGTTGAACACAATATTCAAAAAAATGTTAAATCAAATTAGTTTTTCATATTTTGAATTATATTAGAATAAAACATAAACTTACTTGGGACGTCATCAATATCCAGATAATTATCACTATCCCGTTTACGTCTTGATCCTAAGTCCTTTAAATAGTCATTCATATTACCTTCAGCTGCATTTAATTGTGCTTCAAGCTCATCAACTTTTAACATTTTACCCTTTTGTCGTATTTTACGTACTTTTTTCTTTGGCTTTTTAAATTTGGTTAATTCTGCCTCTGAATAATAATCCGATGCTATTTTTAATTCGGGTAAAGTTAGTGATTCAATGCGTTTATTTGCTAATTTTGCTTTAATTGACATTAAGGCCTTTTGACGACGTTCAACAGAATTATCATTTCCAATTGTAAAACTTTTTTTCTGTTCACCATCAATTTCTTCATCGTATTTCGATAGAACATCTTTACGTTTTAACATTCCGAATTCGTCCAATTCTTCATTATCGTATGGATTGTAATCCAATTTTCGTTTTTTTTGTTCAATATGTTTTTTATAATGCTCATTATCGACTAAATTTACGTTGACCAAAACATCTTCATCGTCCTCTAAGATTGCTTTATCCTTGAGCGTTAAAATAATTGTGGAACCTTCTTGAAATGATTCGACATCATGTTCAACTCTTAATCCTTTTAAACTTTTCTGAGAGTAAGCTTTGTTGCGCTGTTCTCTGGTTGCAGCTTCAACTAACTGCCCTAAACCTAAAACGAAGTGCAAAAAATTATAACAAGTGACTCCTAAAAGTTTAATTTTGCACCATTATGCTTTATGTGAAATTTCAAAGCTCTTAGTGGTCACACTCTAAAACATAAAGATAACTTACACTGTTAAGTGTACAGATAGATATATTCCACAATCATTATTTTATAATTATATGAGTTTAGTTCATTATTATCGGAAAACGAAATAGAAAACTACAGCGGAATAAACATACATAGTAATAAATAACATAATATTTAGTAAATTTCCACTTTTCATGTATAAAAAATAATTGTTACAATTAGTACGAAATCCCGCTGCAGGATTAGTGCGATCATCGGTTTTTTGCTTAAAACCAAATTTTTATGTTTAAATATTTAGGAGAATATATATTTACCAGGTTGCCTATTTAAATTTGGCCACTAGATTATTTTAGAAGATTTTAAAAAATCACGGTTGCCGTTACACAACTGGTCGCACCTCTTCACAGCCAGGTGTAAACAGGCATGATTTTGTTACGTTCATAACGTTTATTTATTAATAATATATCAAATTAAAGATTTTTTTTATGATCATAAGGATTGCTGGCTGTTAAAAATAATAAATATTTAAGGTAGGGTGAAAGAGAGTTAGCGCGTAACATCATTTGTCAGACGAGGATAGCGATTACCGGATATATTTTTAAGTATTTATTATAAGTCGTCTCTATTACTCCTCGGTTCTTGAGAACACTAACATTCGGCAGACGCGCAATGGCTTAAAAGCGTCGCACAGCCGGCAATCGCTATCCTTGCCTGACAAATGATGTTACGCGCTAACTCTCTTTCACTCTACCTTAAATATTTATTATTTGTAACAGCCAGCAACGCTTATTAAAAATAATTTAATTAAAAATACTGGTGGCAAAATTTAGATAGACAACCTGGTAAATATATATTCTCCTAATTATAAATAAAAATTTGGTTTTTAGCAAAAAACCGATGAGCGCACTAATCCTGCATTGGGATCTTACGACTAAATATTGTTTCGGTTACTATAATCATTTTCAAACAATAAATTCAATTTCTACTACTGCTGGTATTTATACAAAAATTTTAGTTGTTTACTTAATTTTTGTTAAAACAAGTTAAAAAATAGTATGCAAAGTGAATGATTATTTAATCAAATACTCAATATTGTCAAGGTCTAAAACAAAAATAAAAATTACTTCCGATTAAAATCGTATTTTAAAATTACTTCTGATTAAACTTTTTGTTGATAAATTATGATAAAACTAAATATTTAAAATAAATTATGATAAAAGCACAGAATAAATAATTATGATAAAAGTATAAATAAATAATTACGATAAAAAACACGAGATATTTTAAATAAATAAAATATCACAGAATCTAGTTTAAAAACATTTTATTGATCTCAATTAATAGCCAAAAACAATGATTAGAAAGCCCCCTGTTCGTTTAAAATGACCGGGTTGGTTTTATTAAAAAAAATCTCTAGTGACTCCTAAAGGTTTAATTTTGCAACATTATGTTTTATTTGAAATTTCAAAGCCCTTAGTGGTCACACTCTAAAACATAATTTGCAAAGGTAGAGTCAGTTTTATTCGTTTTGTGTGACCGCGGATGTTCTATCTCCCTAATTTGGAATGATCTACCCGTATGACCCAGGTAGAAACTTCCAAAATCATTGCAGCTCAAACGATAATACCATGTCTGACTTTCTTATTTCAATGTGCTCTTATTATTTACGATCTGGTTGCCAAGTTTTACCGGAAATATTAAACGCCACTTAGATATTATGTTTATTCGAAATACTCCCAATTTTGTTCGATATAAAATATTTAATCATTCTTAAATTTTCTGTTTTCATTAATACATTTAATTTTGATTTTTAGCGAAAAAAGTGTATCTTTTGAACTTGATTTTTTTCAGAAAGTTGATAAATAAATACAATAATAATTTATAAAAATAATATATGACCCTAAAGGGATTAAGCCAATTTTTAGATTTCACTGATCCCTTGGACCCAATGGATCAATTTTGCTCATTCACGAACTTCACCTAACTTTTTAAGTCTAGAATACCAAAATTTCAACTAGTTATCTCTTTTTGTTTTTGAGTTATCTTGATGACAGGCAGACGTACAAACGAAAAAAGACTAATCAGTTGATTCTATGAACACCTATACTAAAATTTTGTTTGTGCTCTCAATGTTTGGTAGCGTTACAAGCTTTAGACTAAAACTGAAATATTTCATAAGAGTAGCCAGATTCGAATTAATATTCCTTTATAAAGATATAGAGGGAAATGCTTGGAACACAATTTTTGAATTTGTAACTTTGTTTGGGGAAATTAGAAGATGGACGGACATTACAAAAGTCCGTGCCCGTAGCCATTCAGTCGTGAGGGAGGAGTAGTTTCAAGGTCCCATTTTTCGATTAGGTCTCGGAAACTATGCGTCCTAGGAAACTGACCACTCATTGCAAAATGAAAGCTGTTTAAATTTGCTACAAATTTTAGCCGTTCAAGTTTTTTCCACATCTTGT
Source organism: Chrysopa pallens (assembly GCA_020423425.1). NCBI lineage: Eukaryota > Metazoa > Arthropoda > Insecta > Neuroptera > Chrysopidae > Chrysopa > Chrysopa pallens. The sequence goes on from JAEMTY010000365.1 coordinate 8,255, forward strand.
GTAGTTTTCCGATATCCGACCATAAAATTCTGTAATTTTGGGAAAAAACATTTTTGACTCACATTTTTTCACAAAAAATAAACGTCATCCATAGGATTATAGAATATTAAATTCCCTTCAAGAATACATATTAATTATCTATTTTCCTTCAAATGTATAAAAAATATTTTACAATTCAAAAATACTTTTGTTTAAATATATAATTTTATAGAGCAAAGTTTGCTTGAAATAATGATACGAATTTCATACCTCTACATCGATTTTGCAAGGTTAAAATCAAACTCTTGCTCTTTATTGAAAACTAAAAGAACCATTGATAAAGCAGTATTTGAGTGCTCTGTTTGACTGGTGGGACCAATTAATTTTCAATAAAATGCAAGAGTTGGATTTTAACTTTGCGAAATCGATGTAGAGGTATGAAACTTGTATCATTATTTCAAGGAAACTTTCTTATATAAAATTATTATACATAAGTACATAAAAATCATCATTGTTAAATATTTTTTTTATATTTTTGAATTGTTAAATTTTTTTATACATTTGTACAAAAATAGATAAAATAGAAAAGTAATATATATTATTATAGGGAATTTAATGTTCTACAATTTTCTGACAGGTATTTATTTTTTGGGTGATTAGTAGAGCAAAAATATTATTTTCCAAAATTACAGACTTTTAAGAGCGGATATCGCGAAAACTATACAAGATATCGAAAAACTGGACTGACTAAAATGTGTAGTAAATGTAATCAGCATTCTCTATCAAGTGGTCACTTTGCTAGGACGAATAGTTTCTGAGATGTAAACAAAAACCGAAAAATGGGACTTTTGATATGTTCACGTCCTAAATAATCCAAACAAAGTTACATGTGTATACCTTTTCTATGATTAGACTACTACGGCATATTTTAAATTTGATGTCGACGTCAATCATATTCTCGTTAAAATTGATTCATTGGCACCGATATCAAAAGGTAATTAATTGATCACAAGAAAATTATTTATAGAAGTTAATAATTTAAAATTATTTTTTACTTTTTAGTTCCTACTTTTTGACGTCGGTTCTATTTTCTACGAAACATTTTTATTCGACTTTAATACTGCAGGGATATGCCAAAATATTTAATTATTACATTATTTAAAAAAAGGCATTTTCATAATAATTCATAAACTCGCCGTATTTGGAGACAAAGTAGACCATTGTATATAACATACACATAACACTTCATCATTTATTTTCTGTATTTAGTATATTTCAAGCTTACTATAAACAGTTTAAAGCAAACATTTCAAAAATTAACTTTGTTAGATGTTGTAGGCATCTTAGATACTAACCTAATTCTTCATCCAATTCTTCCAAAACTTTAGCACGTTTCGCAGCTTGTTCTTTTTCTCGTTGAATTTGACGATTTTTTTCAACCCAAGAATTTGGATCATCATCACTATCAGATTCACCAAGTGTTTTTGTTTTAGCAAGTTTCTCTTCATACTTTCGCCGATCTTTACGTTCAGATAATTTACTCCGTATCTTTTCCTGGTAAGTTTTATGTGCAATATTTGCAGCAGGCTTATGATAAAATTCACCCAAATCATCTTTTAAACGCCCGTCTTTATTTTCAGTAGTTGTATCAACTTGTAATGGTTTTAAACCTAACTTTGACCGCAATCGATTTGTTTCTTCGATTGATAATGATTCTGAACCGGCTCCACCACTGCTGCGATTGTCAAGTTTTTCACGTTCTGGTGACGGTTCTGGACTACTATCTACTTTGATAGTGATCGTTGGAGGAGGTGGAGGTGATTCTGATCTTGTAATTTGTGGAGGTGATGGCGCTAGGACAACATCAGAATCTGAAAAAAAATTGCATATTTTAAAAATAGTTCTTTAAAATGAATTCTAGTTTAAGTTTAACTTAGTAACAAAAATTTTAAATTTATATATTTCGGAAATTAAATGTGGAACTTATATAAAACTATTTGATAGTAATAAACATTTAAATTGAATAACGTATGAAGATTTCGAATTCGATCATTTATTTAAAAACATTGCGTTTTAACACTAAGTTCTTAATTACGAATTCAGTGTATTTAGACTTAATTTAAAATAACTAAATTGGTCACCGGGATTCAGGACAATAAATTATAAACTATGTCTTGATTTTAGTTGAACGTTTCGTCCTTTTGTTAGGACTTCTTCAGCAACTACAAATAAATAATAAATTATAACATTTGTATATAGTAATACATGTAAAAATAGTATAATTATACCTTAATCGTACTAGTTTACTGTTTAAAATAAATTGTTTTTGAAAATTATAAAGTATTGGTGCATATTATAATAAAGCAAATTTTCTTATTATATAACCAAACTGTAAAAATTTAAATCTCAAAGTATTAAATAATAATTTAATGTGGACATGATACTAGAGCTTGTCGCTAATGCTACTAACATTTGATAAATAGAAATAGTATTTACCAAAATCTATAGACAAAAATAACAAGTGATTTTATCATTGGTCTTGTTTAAAAAATATATATTTTTGGAAAAGCAGTGCTATCGAAATTTAAAGCTATCTGAGACTACATAATACATAACGAAATCGAGTTCCCTTAACTTCTAAACTTAGCTTAAATTCTAGTTTACACGATACCTTGTTAATAGACTGTGTAACGGTTTAAATAATTTTTCCAAGATAATAAGGTAATTTCGATATTCTAATTTAATAAATTGAAAGAAGAGATTAATTCAAATTATTGTGAATCTACGAGCTACTATTTTCATATTTTGCCTTAGTTGTTGCCAAAATCATTATAATAGTTCAATAATAATTATAGAACCTTGATTTAAACTTTTATTATATTATTAATTTTTATGCAGAAAAATACGAACAAGTTGTTTACCCTAGGTTGCATACACAGTTAAACACGTTGATTATTAAAAAATTACAGCGAAATAATTTTTTCAAATGGTTTTCTTATTGAGTGTCTCGGTATTGCTAATTTTATAGTTTATAATCATTTACATAGGTACATAGTGTAATAGAAATTGAGAATTTTTTGTTTGTATAACGGTAAAATATGCCCAAATTATGTATATTTTCACCTTTTAAACAGAAGTGAAAAATATAAAATAATTGGGAACATCCATAATTCTTTTAATAGGGATAAAAATAATCTTAACTCTCCTTCAATTTAACCAAATAACATAAAATGATACTAAAATATTAAAGAATAATAAATTGTTTCAAATTCTGGAAATAATGTCTGAAAATAACAGATGGAAAGCTGGTTGACCAAAACTTAACAATCTGTATTTACCTATATCAACAGCGTCAATCCATCTTCTTTATTATGGCTCGTTATTGAAGCCTCTGAAAACAATCAAAAAACCAGCCAATCATAATAGTTTTCAACTGCATTGCCAGTTTATTGACGATTAACAAATTATAATAATTAAACTGGCAGGCAAATATAAATGTATTAAAACTATAAACATTTAAAATTTGATACATTCTATAGCAATCGATTATATATCCTGTACACGCTACACTAAATGTTTATGGTTTTAATTCATTTTAAAAGAAAATATTTATTTACCTTCACTATCGTACGAATGTCTTGACTTGTGTTTCTTTTCTTTTGAGTGTTGATGTTTCTTGTGATGGTTATGATGGTGGTGCCTACGTTTTTCTTTTTCGCGTATTATTTCAACAGAAGAACTACGATGTCTTTTTCTTGATTCTTTGACTTCTTTATCTTTATTTTTACTTTTTTTACTAGTAGAACCCATTTTAAATTTAAATCAATGACACAGTTCAGTTTTTTACAAATGCAGCTAATCGTCCATCAAAATAACTTGGTTTATTTTTACGAAAAGAATAATCACTATTTGTAAAATTATCTATTCACCATCCTATTCACAAATGCCTGACCCACATTTCGACCAGATACATAATCTGTACATGCTGTAAATACAAAATGATTTTATAACATAGAATATTATAGTGTATCGATAAATATAATCTATGTTTCAGTAAAAAGACTTTTCCATTTAAATAATTCTCCCTTTACATTTTATCTCCTTCAATCTTGTTGCCGACTATCCGAAATCAAAACTAATCGTTGATTAAAATGAAAAGGTGTATTATTTCTCAAAGATCATAAACGAATTATTTTCTATTTGAAATGCGATTGTCAGATACTACGATTTTAATCTTTTATACTGTATATTTTACTTTAATTTTCAGTTTTGTTTAGGCAAAATATTAATAAAAATTATTTAATGACATGTTAAATATTTGACGTCAAAAGCAATTTTACTACGTACTCAATTATTAATCGATTAGATTTTAGATTTATATTTGACGTTTCATAATGAGAAAAGGATTTAAATTAACAAAAGCAATATATATATATATATATATATATATATATATATATATATATATATATATATATATATATATATATATATATATATATATATATATATATATATATATATATATATATATATATATATATATATATATATATATATATATATATATATATATATATATATATATATATATATATATATATATATATATATATATATATATATATATATATATATATATATATATATATATATATATATATATATATATATATATATATATATATATATATATATATATATATATATATATATATATATATATATATATATATATATATATATATATATATATATATATATATATATATATATATATATATATATATATATATATATATATATATATATATATATATATATATATATATATATATATATATATATATATATATATATATATATATATATATATATATATATATATATATATATATATATATATATATATATATATATATATATATATATATATATATATATATATATATATATATATATATATATATATATATATATATATATATATATATATATATATATATATATATATATATATATATATCTATATATATATATATATATATATAGATAGATAGATAGATAGATAGATAGATATAGATTGATTTATTAACTCATAATTACTTTAATCCATGATCGCCACGGTTTATCTGACGAACTAACAATATATAGGTCTCACAAAAAAATTTATTAACATATTTTGTTGCAAATAAGATTATCTATAACTTTTGTGAAGTAATTTTTAGTCATAGAACCAAAAATAAAAAAGTAGAACCAAAAATAAAAAAGAAACGAAAATCTTTGCAAGTTTGGGAACAAAATTTCTATTGGTCAATATAACTATTTTCTAATCATTTTACAAAAAAAAAAAAAAAAAAATGTCAGACCATTTTTATAGATATGTTTTAAGAAATAAGGTTCATTTTAAACTTTTTACATTATCTTCATTAGTTAAGGTTTTACAGCGTTGCGAAAAGAATACAATTCTTCACAATTCATAACTATATATAAAAAAATATGGCTATAATTGTTAATCATCTTTTCATTTTTTTATGATAATCTTTTTAATTATATATATATATATATATATATATATATATATATATATATATATATATATATATATATATATATATATATATATATATATGTATATAAATATATATATATATATATATATATATATGTATATAAATATATATATATATATATATATATATATATATATATATATATATATATATATATATATATATATATATATATATATATATATATATATATATATATATATATATATATATATATATATGGAGAACCGGGGAAGGAAGTTCTGTCATTATTCATAAAAATCACCAATCATTTTTCATTATTTCAAAATCATTTTTCTCAATTAATTTCGACATATCCATTATGTTGGTGGTATTTTTCCAAGAACAAAGAAGGCACATTAGAGAAAATGTCAGGCCTGCTTTGTGACGTTCACACGTCACCCCACAGCTTCCTTTGCATTTGCTGAAAATTATTTTTAGATGCTCATGGGGTTCTGGAGGTTTTGAGCTCAATACTTGTAATTTAATTGAACACAAAAATACTATAAAAATAAATTCCTATTATTTATTCCAAACGCTACATGTGAAAGCTGTATATAAACTCAAACTATAAATTTTATCTTTCTAAAAGCGTCAACTCGGTCCATAGCCAACTTCAACTGAAATATGTTCGTATAACATAACAAGACGCCTTCATGATCTAAAACGAAATAAATCTATTCCATAGGTAACTTGAAACATATCCATATCATGACACAACAACAATCAATATATAATTTTTTCAGATCCAGTCTTCAGGATCGTTATAATTACCAAAATACGGGCAAATTGTTTATATCTTAAGCTATTGTTTATGTCAAGGGAGTATTCATCTTTATTACCAGCCTATACAGAGATGAAAAAACGTTCACAATAAGTGAGCAAAGGAGAGTTAACTCTCTTGTTAAGAAACAACGCCGTTCCACTTTCTAACTCTGTATTTTTCTCCAGGGTTAGTTTTGTAATGGAGTGTCGAATCAATAATTAATTAATAACAATATGGCATTATCAGTATAATTAAAAAGATTATCATAAAAAAATGAAAAGATGATTAACAATTATAGCCACATATATATACACATATACACATATATATATATATATATATATATATAATGCCATATTGTTATTAATTAATTATGTGTATAAATATATAAATCAATTGCTTTTCGTTAGTCTCGCTAAAACTCGAGAATGGCTGGACCGATTTTACTAATTTTGATCTTGAAATGTTTGTGGAAGTTCAGGGAAGGTTTAAACGGTCAGAATCACTGAGATTGATTTGTGTATCGAATAGAATGAATATAGTTTTGTAGGATGGATTTGTGTTATAATTATAAAATGCGAAGAATAAATAAATAACTTGTAATTAAAATAAAAATAATTATTTCGTACATAAAAATCCTACAAGTTTTATTTTGAATTTCAAATTTAGATTTTGGTTTCTATGGAAATGATGCTTATAGGATTTGTAACATTTGAGAAAAAAAAGACAAAAGATGTTTCACAGATAGGAACGTTTTGTATTCGAAAATTAAATTGTTGTTTATAGTATTTTCCGTTACTTATTATTTATGATTCTGACCGTTTAAACCTTCCCTGAACTTCCACAAACATTTCAAGATCAAAATTAGCAAAATAAATTAATATCATTTTTTATTCTTATTTGCCTCAGCTTTACAAATTATATTTTATAATTATCTATATATCTATATATCTATATATCTATATATCTATATATCTATATATCTATATATATATATATATATATATATATATATATATATATATATATATATATATATATCATCATGACAACTCAAAAACGAAACGAGACAGCTAATTTTGATGTCATATTCTACATCTTAAAAGTTTGTAAATGAGCAAAATCGGTACATTGGTCTCAATAGATCCATGACCAAACTTAACCATAAATAAAGTTTCGAAAAAAATTGTTTGGTTAAAAACACAAAAAACATGTATGAACATTTTTCTTGTAGGAAATATATAACTGTATAGACATTAGAGTGTTTTATGAATGCTAATGATTAAAGTAGTTCAAACATTGATGCTCAATCTTATATCGAATATCTTTAAAATTAACTCTGTTATTTGTTACCTTAACTGGTTTTATTTGTTTAATTTGATTAGAATAGATACAGATTATAGCCACTGTACAATTAGTGTATTTCTACAGTTCATTTTTTAAACATATAAAATAATAATAAGAATGAATACATATTATATTTTTGAGTAATAGTATAAGATGTATGCTTAATTTTATAAAATAAGTCTAAAGTTCATTTCTGTTTATTTACTCTGTTATTGAAATGAATGAAAATAATATTGACGCTTGAAAAGTGTTATAAGAAAATAAGTTTATAAACTCTTGCAGAACGTCATTACTGCCATAATGAAGGAATGTTGTATCTATTGCAACGTTGCTGCAGCAATTAGGAGAAGTATACCTCGAGAAAGAGGTTTTTCCCTTTTTGCTATCCACAAATAATAAATATGTCTAGAAATTTTTTAGGTTGAGCATTTAACTGAGTAATACTATAGGTGAAAGCTCTTATTGTTTTGACAACGTTGCTTACGAATGTAAAATTACATACGATTGTTGTCACATCATGATGGAATTCTCACGATTTCAGTATTTGATTATGCATATCTTACACAGTGCGATTTCGTACATGTAATTTTCTTATGGAAAGTAATGTCTATCCGTATACGACACAACAGTTGCAACAATACCATATATGTGATAAAAGTATAGCATGTATTCTAAGATACAAATATTGCGGGATATTATAAGCATTTACTTAACACTCGCTACTCCTCATTCCTTTTCTTTTAAGCATATGTATGTATTTAGAAAAATTTTGATCTGCTTTATAAGATGTATCTATTAAGCCTGTTCTATATAGTTCAAGGACATGAATCTAACCTTTTTTTGTTTGTATATAAACAAGCATTAACATGTTTTTATTTTTATATATGAAAAATAACATTATTTAACTATCTATCTTTGTCATAAACATTGACTGTTAGTCTAGCAGGAATCGGCGCATGAGTACCGAAAACTATTCCACCTCAATTTTTTTATGCGATCGTCTTCAAATTGCCCTCCTAATGATATAAATGTATGTTGCCATGGCGCAATCCGGTGCCATATTGTTTAAACCGAAATTGTTTAAACAATTGCAAGGAATTGTTATTTTTCAACCGGACAAATTTTTTTTATATTCTTTATTAAAATACCAATAAAAAAGGTCCTATGACTTTTAACGATAAAGTTAATATTTTTAAAGATATGAATTTTTAAAGGTTCGAAAAATCTCAAATTTGGGTACTTTCGACCCATGCCTAAGAAATATTTTTTTTTAAATTCTCTATACAATTGTTAATAATATTGTTAAAAGAGATTTTAAAAAATTTCATTGTTTATATCTTTTTTTTTAATTGTTAATTCCGCGCGCTCACTTACCTTTAAGCTGTCTCTCTCTGGTATTACTTTAGGAGTGCCAGTAGGTTTAAACATATTGTTCTGATATTGTTGTCGTATAGGTCTGGTGTGACTGGATGTAATATCCTTAGCCTCTGGTTTAAAGTGATTACTATTATTATTTCTTTTATAATTTAGTTGTTGTGGAGATCCAAACTGATTGTTGTTTTGATTGTTATTAGTATAAATAGTATTGTATAACTGGTCTTTGTTGAGGTTTATATTGCCAGTGTGGGTGATTTTCAAAAGAGTTAACCCATTGTTGTGTTGTGTTAAATCGAGATTGATTTTGATTGGTTGATGTATCGGAATATTTTATTATTTGTTTGGGTAAATAATTGTTGAACAGATTTTTGAAAATTATTAGATCTAGCACCTTTTTTGTTGTTTGTAATAAACATTCTGTACCATTTGCACGCGCTGCCATGCTTCACTTAAATCTTTTGGTTGGAAAGAGGAACAATATTACCTATATTTCTAATTAATCCTACTAGAAAACAATCGCAAGCTACCTTACGATAGTAATCAATTTTTACAATCCTAGCGGATTCTTCACCTGTCTGTAATGTTCCGTTATTTACGTTAGGCTTGAGAGTATTTTATTAATTTTGTTTTTTAGATATTATTAAAAAATATATGTGCTGGTAAGATGTTAGCAGGTAGAATTCATTCTCTTTTTGGATTGGCATTGATACTGAATACATCATCAAATGGTGTATCAAAAACATAGGTTAAAAAATTAATCCAACGTGGAAGGTACCACGTGGAAAAAATATCGGAATATCGGATTTGGCCCGCTTTAACACCACAGCAGATTTATTTCTTAATTCATAATACTAATTTATAATACTACATTTAATTTTAATACGTTTATTCTTTAATTTCATCTTTTTTCTAATTTTTGCTACACATGGTAGCGGAGTATAAAGCTGTTTTATTACGAATGCACTGTTAACTTTAAGTATAGCTGATCTTTAATTTAAATATACAAAATATATATACTCATATTTAATTTGCTAATACAATTTTCTTTATTTTTCCGTTTAAAAATTGAGTGATTTAAATACAATCTGTTAACTGATGGATAAAAAACTAAACAAAATGGAGCTAAATAGATCGTTAGATGATCTTCACAGATGTTCACCTACATCCAAAACATTGTTGGTGGTTTCGCAGAAACTCAACACAGTCGTAGACTGCATCGCCAAACTTACAGAAAATGCACACCAACAGTCGCTGAACATAGCAAAGATGAGTATAAACAATAATTATAATAATAATAACTCCCTTGATACCTTACTAATCAAAGATCTAGGCAGTCGCGTTGCTGAATTAAATATACTCGAGCCACTTCCATATTGCATTATTGTCTTGAAGTAGAAGATTTAATCTCCATGAATATTGTAAACGAATCGGTCATTTTAAAGTTTCTTTCGTCAAAAATGTCTTCCGACTCCAGACAATTATGGGCTTCATTTATTACTAGAGAAATGCCGTGGTCTATGATTAAAAATAGACTTACTAAATTATGGTCTGGAGCGGAACAACACCAATTAATAGATAAATGTGTGAGGCGAAAACAACAACTAAATGAAAATTTTTTTACCTTTGCATCTGACATTCGCCGTTATGCGAAGACATTATGCCCTCTGTTTACTCAAACAGAAACTATTGAAATTATTTTTGCCCATTTAAACCTCGCTACATACGACCTTTTAAAATTATATCCTACACCGACAACATATGACGAACTTGATAAGTTATGCGTTAAAGTTGAAGAAATTCAATCACGCATACAAACTTTAAAAATTGAATCTGATGTTGCGTCTCCACAACCTTCGTCCTGTATTCCTAAATCTACAACATCTCCCGATATATTTTCACAAACTTCAGTCGACCCGTTGAATTTATTAAATACAAATGGATGCAATTCCGGGATGGTTTCAAGTAGTGGTCTGCTCGGTCCGTCTTCTACACGTGGTCAATCTCATGTGCAACAAGCCTCGCTGGCTTCGGGTAACTCTAGCAGTTATCCTGTTACGAGTTATAATAACTCAAATTTATGTATTGGTAACTCAAATTTATCAAACTACCACAATCGTCAATGTAAAAAGATCCAAATGACCTCGAACAACACTAACTGTTGTTCTATTCAGGGTTCGAATAACCCAAATTACATTTTACATAATCGTCAATGTAATAATTGTCACAATTTTCTCCTAATATATATAATAATTCAAATTCACATTCGCAAACTCCTTCAACGTCGAAACAAGCAGTTTCGACTATCAATAATTCAAATAATTTAAAAAAACTGAATAGTAGCCTACATTTCACAAAATCTTCTCTCCCGTTAGTACATAATATTGATTTTTATAATATTCCCGTTACAGCATTATTAGACTCCAGCAGTACATTAAATTTATATTGTTCCTGGATTAGCAAAAAACTCCGAATATAAAATATTTCTTAAAGACCATGAACCAGTTCGTAAGTCTCCATACTACATGCCCCCTGATAAATTAAAGCTATTAGAAACGCATATACAAGAATTAGTTGACCAAAAAATCTTAGCACCGTGTCAAAGTCCGTACGCGAGCCCGGTATTTTTTGTTAAGAAACAAAATGGCGGCGTACGACTATGTGCAGGCTTTCGTTTCCTCAACACAAAGATACAATTCGACCCATTCACCGCGTGTAGTATGAATGCTATTTTCAATTGTTTCGGTTCAGCAAAATATTTTTCAACTTTCGATCTAAATCAAAGTTTTTATCAGATTCCCCTAACGGAAGAATCTTAACATATTACCGCTATTGTCACTCATATAGGACAGTTTTTACATAAAGTTTGCCCATTCGGTATGGTAAATTCAACCCAAGCTTTGAACCGATACCTAGTTAAGGAATTCGCCGATTTCCGTCGTGAAGGATTCTTCGTTCAATATTACGATGACTTAATCATTTACAGTTCCTCACTCGATGAACATATCAGTCAAATAGATCGAGTCCTAAATCGTTTTAAAAAACTAAATTTAACAATCAATCCTGATAAGCTTAAGCTTTGTATGACTCCTTTGAAATTGTTAGGCCATGTGGTTTCAAACCAGGGTAGAATTCCTGACCCCGACATCTGCGCTGCAATTGTAAATTTAACTTTCCCTCGAAGGTTAAAAAAACTTCAAAAATTCTTTGGTATGTGCGCATTTTATTCCAAGTTCATTCCTAATTTTAGCACCATTATGCTGAAAAAGAAAAATGCGAAATACACTATCGAAGCGCAACACTACAATGCCTTTGAGTCTTTAAAAAAAGCGTTATTGTAACCTCCGTTATTGCGGTTTCCTGACTTCAATAATAAATTTATACTAACAACTGACGCTATTTCGAAAGACATAGCGGCTACGTTAAGCCAGGAATTTGAAGATGGACGCCATCCGATTGAATTCTTTTCTCGTAGGCTCCAAAACGCTGAACTTAGGTATAGTGCACATGAACTTGAACTCCTAGCAGTTGTGAAATCACTATTTCACTTTAAAGACTATTTACTCGAAAGACCGTCCATTCTCGAAACTGATTGTCATAGTTTATTGTGGCTTTTCAAAACACCACAATCATTTAATAAATTGTCCGGTGGATCCTTCAGATCTCACGTTTTAATTTTTCTCCGGTTCACGTAAGAGGTCAAGACAATTTCATTAGCGATGCGTTGTCTCGACTTTTTACACAAGGCGATATTGATGTAATAGAGGAAGAATTTTCAGAATCAGATCCGTCAGCATTGTTAAATACTTTAGTTCATACGTCCCCCCATGGGTACTTATCCGTACGTGAGGCACAGAAAATGTCCGAATTTTGTCGTCACATTTTTACTGATATTTCGTCAGGTAAAAATGTTAAGCACGTCTTTATTCGGAATGGTTTGCTTTGTCGTTTCGTCGGAAAGAATCGTAATAAAAGGATCGTTTTACCAGAAACAATGTTGGATTTTATTTTGGAATATTTTCACTCTACCGTGCATTTTGGCATCACAAAAACGTTCCGAGACATTAGTCGTCGTTTTTGGATGCCAAACCTCTTTCACGTTGTAAAGAAATATGTAAATTCCTGTCTCGTTTGTGCTGCTACAAAGCCGTCCAATATCAACTACAATCCGAAGATTTCCCTGATTCCCCAACAAAATAGATGGGAACAATTATACATTGATTATGTGGGCCCGCTAATTACGTCTACCGATGGTTTCCGTTTTATTTTAGTTATTGTGGATGCCTTTTCTAAATTTCTCATCGCCAAACCAACACGTCGAATGATCGCTCAAGTTACTATTAAGGTTCTTCAAGATGTATTTTATACATTTGGATTTCCAAAACTTTTGACGTCGGATAATGGAAGCGCATTCAGATCAGTGAAGTTGGCCGATTTTTTCAAAGGCCGCCATGGAGTTCAAGCTGCCTTTACTGCTCCGTACAATCCAAGAGCAAATTTGTCCGAGAGGATTAACCGTAATATCAAAGTTAATCTTTCCGCAATTATTAAATCGACCGAACAACAACATAAAAATTGGTCGACGTTTTTACAATATGTTATTTTCAACCATAATCGTACATACCATGAAACGATTAAAAATGCACCAGCGTCGGTTATGTTTGGTCGTGAATTAATGACTTCATTGAATTTAATTTTGAAAATCGATCTGACTGAGCAATCGATAAATTTAAACGATGTATCAAGAAACTTGGCGAAATACTTTGTTAAAAGAATCCAGAAAAGCAACTTAAAAAATGCAAAATTAAAAGTTGGTGACGTGGTTATGTTAAAAAACTTTAATCTAAATTCTTCGAGTACTATGGACCAGAAGTTCATCGATCGGTTTGTTGGCCCATATAAGATAATTAATTTTACAACCCCTGCGTCAGTGGAACTTGAAGCGTATATAATTTATAATTTTTGCTACACTTACAACAATATTATCAACAGCTTCCATATAGCCCTGAATCGATTAACCATTGGTCCATAATTTCCACTTGTAGTAAATGCAGTTAGATGATTTATCAATCAATTTCGATATGATCTCGAAATACCTTTAATTTGTAACTACGTCTGCCTGTTCCAACAATATTTTCCTGTAGCACGAGTTATACTAAATTTATTTGTTACGTAGGATCCGCCCAAAATCGTAGATCACTTGAATTTTCACCGGCTGCGCCAATTATATATAACTTCGGAAGAAAGTTATTGTTTTTAAAAATTTTTATTTAATTCCAGATGAAAATATGAAATACAAAAAAAAATTATTATTTGAATTTACAATTCAATTAGAACATTTAGTATAATATGTCGATATGCCCTCGTACATCTATGAGGCACATCGCAAACGACGCGATTTTGTGAAATCGGCGATATCACACATATGATTTGCATATCGAAACCAATGTATAGTCGCACACGGCGTGATTTTCGTGATTTGAAATCATACATGTGATAAAAAAATCGTTGTAAAAATCCTACGCTCTGAAAATCACATGGGCAACTTTTTTTTATTCTTTTTTATACAGTCATATAAATCAATGTTTATGACAAAGATAGAGAGTTAAATAATGTTATTTTTAATATTTAAAAATAAAAACATGTGAATGCTTGTTTATATACAAATAAAAAAAGGTTAGATTCATGTCCTGAACCACATAGAACAGGCTTAATAGGTGCATCTTATAAAGCAGATCATAAATTTTTTTAAATACATATGATTAAAAGAAAAGGAATGCGGAATAGCGAGTATTAAGTAAATGCTAATAATATTTTGCAATATTTATATCCTAGAATACATGCTATACTTTTATCACATATATGGTATTGTTCAGTCAGAGTATATTAGTATTAACCCATCTCAGTCTCCCGTTCGTCATCAAGATACCTGAAAAACGACAAAAGACAGGTAGTTGAACTTTTGGTGTCATATTCTGGATCTTAAAAGTGAGTCTAAGTTCGTAAATGAGCAAAATTGGTATAAGGGGATAATTAGATCCATGACCCAACTTAACCATAAAAAAAGATTCAAAACGATAATTGTTTAATAAAAAAAAAAAATGTATGAACATTTTTCGGAATGTTTGTATTCGCCACAGTTTAAGCTAATTAACAGATTTTTATTATATCCGAAAAATGTTCATACAAGTTTTTTGTGTTTGTTTTGAATCTTTTTTTATGGTTAAGTTGGATCATAGATCTAAGTAGCCCATTATACCGATTTTGCCAATTTACGAACTTAGAGTCACTTTTAAAACCCAGAATATGACACCAAAAGTTCAACTAGCTATCTCTTGTCGTTTTTTAGTTATCTTGATGACGAACGGGAGACTGAAATGGGTAAATACTAATATACTCAGACTTAACCCTATATATATATATAATTTGTAAACGAAATGCGAATTTCAAATGGCTTAAAGTATAATCTATTATAATCTATATTATTTATTACTTGATGTATTTCATCCTTTAAGACACTGTATATACATATTTTGTTATTAGTAAACAAACTATGTTGTACCCCTTCTTCAAAAAACGTTACAAAGTCGGAGCAACTTCTGTTGCTTCGTATGCGACTAAAATGCTGTGATATCGCTGATATCGGCGATATCGGCGATTTCACCCAAATCACCTCATGTGCGATGTGCCTTAGTGTCTCCTAATTATGCTACACTAATATTAAAATATTACACAGTGATCTGTACAGTGGCATCGCAGGGACGTTTATAGCAATATTTTTTAATTATTAAATCAATATGAACTTCGTAGTCTCTTACTGTACCGACATCATATTTGTCTTTTGCAAATACTGTTCTGTAATTTTCTATCAATTTCTCAATTTCAATTTGTTCATTTTCATTAAATTTTTTTTTTTGTTTATCATAATTATATTCAAAATTTCATTGAAATTTTTCTTTTATTTTTTGTTATTTATGTCACCTAGTACATCAGGAATTTTGACATTTCTATTTTCTGTTGTTTTTATAATTTTATCAATTTTGTTACTTAAATATTATTCGTAAATATTTTTACAAATAATATGTAAATAGGTTATTTGTAAATAGGTTTTGTTCAATATTATTTCTAATTTTCCATTATGGCTCATGTTAAAATCTTAGACAGCCAGAAAATTGCACGTTTATTCTTTATTATCTATTATGAAGTCAGTTATTTCTTTATCTATATTAAAAATTTTCCATAGCTACTGTTAATTGTGTTTATATTTACCATATGGTTTTGTTTCATTTCATCCTGCTTTATTCTAAATATTTTTGCATTTCTTAAAGATATATTTAAGCCAGGATGATACAATGCCGTAACGTCTAATGTATTATTCAGTTTTATTTTGAATACATTTAATGGTAAGATTAAAAGTTTTTTGGATCTTTATTATTCAGTTCTACATCCAATATTGAATTATTGTTTATCTTTCTTAGTTGGTCTTTTTATTTCTTCTTTATCCTTAAACCAGCAGGTATCTTCAGAGTGGAAGCGTTTTCCTTTTCCAGCATTTTCTTCCATTTTCTTTTTTCTTCCATTTCAATATATATATATATATATATATATATATATATATATATATATATATATATATATATATATATATATATATATATATATATATATATATATATATACTTATGTAAAAATAAAAAAGACACTATA
>JAEMTY010000366.1:0-25000 GCA_020423425.1 Chrysopa pallens
AAGAAATTTATAGTCCAGTGTTGAGTTACAATTCAGTTAGAATAATCTTAGCAATTAGTGCTATTAAAAATTATGAAATATTACAATTTGATGTAAAAACAGCTTTCTTAAATGGTGATTTGGAGGAGGATATTTATATTTTCCAGCCTGAAGGATACGATAACAAATCCGGAAAAGTTTGTAAACTTTTGAAAAGCATTTATGGGTTAAAACAGTCGCCTAGACAGTGGTACATTAAATTTTCAAATTTCCTAATAAAGAACGGATTTTCAATTTCAGTTGCTGATAAGTGTGTGTTCATAAAAAGAGATCCAAAAATTATTATAATAACTCTTTATGTAGACGATGGACTCATTGTTGGTGAAGATAATTCTGAAATAAATAAATTATTAGAAGAAATAAACACGAAGTTTGAAATAACGTACGGAAAAGTAAAAGAATATGTAGGAATAACTGTAAAAAAGATGGAAAATGGAATTTTCATAAATCAAGAAAACTATATTTCAAAAATGCTACGAAAATTTGGTATGGAAGACTGTAATACCTCAAAAATTCCTATGCAACCACATTTTGACAAGGGTGAAAACTCTTTAGGTGCAGATGACAAACCTTATCGTGAAATTATTGGAACACTAATTTATTTGTCAAACATTACACGTCCAGATATTTGCTTCGCAGTAAATTATCTAAGTCGATTTGTAGAAAAGCCAACACTAACTCACTGGATAGAATCAAAAAGAATCCTACGATATTTAAAGGAAACTAAAGATTATGGAATATATTACAATCATAAAATTGAAAAACTTAAGGCATACACTGATGCTGATTTTGCTGGTGATTTTCAAACTAGAAAGTCAACTTCTGGATATGTGTGCAACCTCGCTAACGGTGCTATCTCATGGTTTTCAAGGAAACAAGCCACAGTAGCTTTAAGCACAGCAGAAGCTGAATTTGTAGCTGCTTGTGATGGTATAAAAGAAATAATATGGACAAAACAGTTTTTGAAAGATGTACATTTTAAAAGTGACGAACTTATTGAACTTTATGTTGACAATATGAGTGCATTGTGCTTATTGGGAAGTGAAAATAACGGCTTTATGAATAGAGCTAAACATGTGAACATTAAATATTTTTTTGTTAAAGAAAACTTAAATAATTGTGTTAAATTGAATCATATAAAAGGAACTGACCAAATTGCAGACATTTTAACTAAACCTTTAGGACGAGTGTTATTTGAAAAATTCAGAGATGGACTTGGTGTTAAAAATTAAAATTAAAAATCATTAATTTAGGAGGAGTGTTGAAATAAATTAACGATTTTGTCAATATAATTATTTGAACTTAGTTAAATAATAAATACATAGATGGCCACACATAACTGATACAAACCTGTTTTATATAATCTAATATTCTAGAACATTAAGTTGTTGTTGTAACTAGTTAATAAGAAGACTTTATACAAAGGAGACGCTGTGTGATCGTCCTGTGTGAAACATTATTAAATACTATATGTAATTTATACAAGAATAAATATTACTTTTTTCTACATTAATTATTTCATCAAGTATTCAATAAACACTGTGTACTTTTGTTATTTAAACCCCATAACTATAAATTCTAACAGTTCTACATAGAGTGTCGTGGATAGACAGCAAAGTTTGTTTTTTGTGCGGATTTTTTGTTAATAAATTAACAAACAAAAAAATTTAATTATTATGTAACATAATGTTTTATTTTTACAATAATTTGTGATATTAACAATAAAATGTACTGTAGTACTGTATTTCTGACACTGATTCACTAAAAATTAATACAGAGCGTGTTTTATGTATTTTAATCCAAACGCTATTCAATACAAAACTTATTTCTATAAGTTCTAATAAAATCGATTAGACCATTTTACTCTAGTTTGTTTTTAAGTTTATTATTACATAGTTTATACCTTTAACTTTAACTGCAGACTGTTAAATATTAAAACTAAGAAAAGGTCGTAGTCATATCAGCACTATATTTTCCATCAAATATTCTTTATTTCTTTATGAACATGCCATCTGCCAAAAAAACATTTTGATGGGAATTTTAAATAAAAGGATCGTCAGTAGTAAAGTGGCTAAATTTAAAAAATGTATTTTTCATTTGAAATTTGATGACGATGCTCATTGTTTGAAGAAAATGATTCTACTTTAAATTTATAAAAAGAATATAAAAGAGTAACAAGAAGTGTTATAAATATACATTGAGTTCAAATTTCCATAACATGTAGTCCAAAACGTTCTACGATTACGTCGAAATTCACATAGGAATTTAAAATTTCATCCGTATACAATTCAAATTGTAGAAGATATAAAAGAAGCCGATACACACAATAGTCGATATTGGAGCGTTTTAAACCTTTTCCAGTTACATTAGAAACACTTTCGTGATCCTAAAACGTGATAGTATGATATGCTCTTTCATCATTTGGCATTATTGGACCATTCTTTTATGAAGACGATCGAGGAAATGCTACGAACCTTATTGCAATTCGGTACAAAACATTTTTGAGGCAAGAATTTATTAATGTGTTACCTATCATAGTGTCCGTATGTCTATTACTACTATTTTTCCACAGTAATCATTTTTTGGGTAAACGCTCTTCAAGAAGATCGGCAAGCAATTGAAAATTTTAGAGTAAGACTACAAGTATGTGTAGATTGTAATGATGGCCACCTGTCAAATAAGATTAAGTTGCACTAATAAAATTAATTAAATTAATAAAATGAAATTG
Organism: Chrysopa pallens; assembly: GCA_020423425.1. Taxonomy (NCBI): domain Eukaryota; kingdom Metazoa; phylum Arthropoda; class Insecta; order Neuroptera; family Chrysopidae; genus Chrysopa; species Chrysopa pallens. Next base: position 2,768 of record JAEMTY010000366.1, read on the forward strand.
CAACTGCAACTTAATAGAAAACAAAAAAAAAACATTAATATTAAAACAAAAACTAATGCAGATACAGTATTTTTTAAATTTTTCGTTTCACTGACGAATAGTATACTTGAAAACTACCTATTGAAAGTAGGATTATTAACGTGTTTAACGGTATTTACTTGTTATACAAAATATTTAAAGTATAAATAAAACAAAATTGGAAATGAATCGATTTAACAAAATATACTGTATAACGTAAACGATATGGGTTTTATATATGACGTATAAAGTATGAAACAAATTATCTAATAATCGATATTTATTATACCTTTGAAAATAAATAAAAGATTAAATTTGCGTTTGCATTCTTTCAATTTTTTCCATTTTAAAAATTTATAATTTGATTTTCAGCACATTATTTATTACATGATTAAATAACCGTAAAATCAATTATTTTAAGTTCTAATTTATTTACAAATAAACAAGCCCATTCGCTGCCGCATGTACTATCAATGTATTAGCCGCTTGTTTTGTTTCAAGAAGAATTTGTACTTCTTTCATCCAATCTTCAGACACAGATCGTGACGCACCACTTAATAAATTCATATATTGTAATGTTAAATGAAAATCACCTCTATCTAACCAATACCTGTAAACAAAATTTATTAAAATTCATTTTTAAATGACCATCATCATGTATTGGAACTTGCATAGAAAAGTAAGAAATTAAAATATATATAATTCAATAAATTCGCATTCAGAACAACAACCGTACAATTATATTTTTTAATTTACAAAACCCATCTCCTTATAAACTTAATTTTGTATTTTCAGGATCAGGAGAGTGCACTTTGATTGCCATTTTTGAGTTTATATCGTAAACTATTAGGGACTATGAAAATTTTGTCAGAAACTTTTGTATTAGATAATAATAGCATACACACACCCATTTATATATATATATATATATATATTTATATATATATATATATATATCTTTATATCTATATATCTATATATCCTTATATCTATATATCTATATATAGATATATAGATATATACATTTTGGTAATTGTGCTCATAGAATCACCAGATTACTACTAACGTTTGTCCGTTGCTCCGTCCGAAAAGAGATAGGGAGCGTAAATTTTGGTGATGTAATTTAGACATAAATAGTGAGTTTTAGGTCATGAAGAAGCAAAATCGATCTATAAAATTTCAATAAACCATAAACAAATTTTTTTAATGTAAAAAATTTTTTTTTGAAACATTATTTCATAAATTCTTTAGATTTCGCACAAATTTAGATAATAAGCACATATATTTTCAATACATATTATTATAGTAATAACTATATGGACTGCATATTTAGGATTGTTTTATGAATGCTAATCATTAATAATTCAAATATTGATACTAAATGGCACAAAATATTGTATTGGTTCAGTTATAAACATTTTTAGTTGTATATTTCACTTGTTTTTATTATTAGCTTCATTTTTCTCTACTTACACTTTTTCGAGCTCATTTTTCATTATTTTTTGCATTGTTTTATCAAATATGAAAATTGATATTTTTAAATTATTTAAATTTATTACTTTTTCAATGGTAAATTTAAAAAAAAACTTAATTATTTATTTTCATACGATTTATAATTAAGTTTTTCGTTCTAAATTTCGATTCGTTTTTATTTCGGACCGAATGTCAAAAAAATAATGTAGATAATAAAATGAATTAAACATAATATATGTTAGATAAAAACAAAAATAGTAAATGAATACATAGTGCAGTAGCCTAGTGGAGGAAGAACCTGTTTTGTAATAATTAAAAATTTCCAAAAACTATACAGTGAATTTTCTGAGTGTGACAAACGTGTCTACCAAATTTCGGCAAAACAGAACAATAGGTTCGAAAGTTACAGCGGACAAACATAGATAGATTGATTGATACGGACAAACGAAATGCAAAATCGTAGTTATACCATAGACCTCACTTCGTTCACTTAATTATTAGTTACCATCTGTCAATTTAATATTGAACAGTTGAAACAGTAATCTTAATTAGTAAAAAATATTTGAAAATGTTAGGTTATGCTTTGATCTCAATGTGTTATATTCTCAATATTATATACGAGTATTACGTCAACAAAATGGCAGACAGAGGTTATACATGAATAAAAATGTTTTTATTTTTTATTTTAATGTAATTTTATGTTAAGAAATCGTGTTTATTTAGCAAAAATAATTATTTTTTGTTACTTTTTATTAAGAATTTTAAAAAGAGAGTTATTTTTGAAAAAATAAAATTTTTTGATAAATGCCAAAAAGATCTATTAATGTTAAAATTAGCTGTTATAGCTCCCTTATTTGTCATGCTGGAAACTTTTTTAAGGTTTCATTTTAAAGATCTGTTTAAATACTTTAATTTTTCTTTGGAAAAATCAGCCCCTCGTATAAATGCCAAAAAGATCTATTAATGTTAAAATTAGCTGTTATAGCTCCCTTATTTGTCATGCTGGGAACTTTTTTAAGATTTCATTTTAAAGATCTGTTTAAATACTTTAATTTTTCTTTGGAAAAATCAGCCCCTCGTATAATGACCTGTAACTTGGTTTGTATTAGATCTACATTAAAAAATAAACTTCTTGTTTTTTTTTATGAATTATAATTTTGGTAATTACAGTTTTGTTAATAAAATAAATAATTTATGGATTATTTATGAAAAAAAAAACCATTTAAAAATTTTTTTTGAAAAAAATGACATTTTCAAACACGAAATTATTGATTTTTTGTAAAACTGCTTTAACAGGATTTGCTGTTCTTGGTTTTCACCGATAGTGCAAAACTTACGGAAAAAAATGAGACCGATCAAAATTTATTATGGTTCAACAAAATTAAATATTTTTACCTAATTTGTTGCTTCGACTAGTAAGTGAACACTGAACAGTAAACACTGTAAAGACAACTTACGACAAGCAATAAGAAATAAAAATGAAGTTAATAAAATGTAAATAATAACGATAACAAATATAAAATACTACAATAATGTTTTTAATTACCTTGCACGTGCTAATATATCATTTGTATTAAATTGTGAAAAATCAACAACTTCATCATTGATTTCCTCTTTAGTAATTAAACTACCAGCATTCACTAATAATAAAGATTGAAAAAATGATAGTAAATATACAGGCAATTTAGCACCTTGATCAGGTACAAGTGCTAATTGTTTAGCTAACTTTTCAACTTTATCAAAACGTTCTCGTAATGCACTTTCATTATATACACCACGATTTAACACTGTCTTTGGTATTGAATTAACTACTGCTTTAACCAATTCATCATCGTCTACAACAAAATTTAGAAATACTATTATTATTAACATTACCTACACATAGTACTAAATTAAGTATTAGGTACTAAATTAAAAGAAATTATTCTTTTGAAAAACATTTTTTGTAATAATTGGAAAGATCGTGTTTAAGTTTTATAACAAACTTTAAAATTTATATTTTTTTCGTTATAATTAAAAAGTTATGTCAAATTTTAAAAAATTATTGGATCAACACGGAGTACACTCCGATAGTTCCCAAACCTAATTTAACGTTATTACGTCCACGTTATAATATTTATAAAGTAAGATGCCTGGACCGCCAGACATTACTTATTTTCTCATAAATAAAATGTGTGGGTCAAGATAGTGATATTATTATGTACTTTCATTGTATATATACTGGCAATCTTGAACCGATGACACTCAACTTACAGGTACAGGGTGCTAAAAGTAGGCAAAAACACAGCTCACTTATCTTATAATCTGAGGGCATATTTTTATGTAAGAGTACTTATATTCTCAATCTTTATTTTATGTATGATGATACTGAGGGAACTAATTCAATACCGCCTTTGATCAATAAGACCAATTTTAGGGACTAAACAGCCCGCCAGACATATGTTAAGCTATATTAATTAAGATTATTATAAAACAATCTAATTTTCACACTCACACTTATACTCATAATACCACTTAATATGTGCCTGAGAGGATGTTTGGGCTATACGATATGTCTGACAGTATCATACTTAAGAAATTTTTTTTTTGGTAGCTTTAAAGCAAAGGTTATCGCCGACAAGTGTCTGCCAGTATGGATTATGAATTTTTAAAATATCCTTTAACTCATATACAAAAATCAGCCCGGAGATTATAAGAAATGTGAGCTGTGTTTTTATCTCCCTTTAGCACCCTGTACTTGTAAATTGGGCGTTGTCAGTTCAAGATTGCAAGTATGTATACAGTGAAGGTACAAAATAGCGCTCTCTTGACACACACCTTTAATTTATGAGAAAATAAATAAGGTATGGCAACCCTGACATCTTGCTCTATAAATATTATCAACGAGTAACATAATAATGTTATCTTAGGTCCGGAAACTATCGAGGCTCCGTACTGAATCTTAAAAAAATTTTTTAATTAGATATATTTTAATTATATAAATTATTAAAACTTTAATAAAAAATAATCTTTCTAATTATTAAAAAAAAACATAATATCTAACATACATACTCTTAATATGGAAAAGGAGGTCGGTCATGATAATGACAATTAATTTCCATGAAAAAAATTTATTTGTTAGAAAATTATTTTTACAAAAACTTTTTGCCATAACCTCCGACCTTCCTTGTCAAATATCATTAACATTTTGAACAAAGGCAAGCTTATTCATTTATGTGCGATTGTTAAATTCTGAAACCTGGACATTTTTAATAACTTTTGTTGTAATAGTAATACATACGCGTTTTGTAGAAGTAGAAATGATATTTGCGTCTCTATAGATAAAACACATTTATAACGCTATTTAATTGAAAGATGGATAGAATTAAAACATTACACATCTGACGGCAATCAAACCGGGGAACATCGTCATGCATGTAATCAACTAAACCACAGATGTTTGGTGTCAACTATTGATCTCCTCTTATTTTTATTAAGCGGGGAAAATACATAAAACTGCACTGGCCGAGAAGACCTTTCCAGGGGATATTCGGCACGGTGCGGGGCTCGGACTACAACATACCCGGTAAATATATATTTTTTTTGCCCTCCACGGCTCACCCATCTGGTTGCTGAAATTTTCAACAACCACCAAATAGCACATCAATTAAAAATAATCACAGCTGTCGACCAAGCAATAAATTGCAAACAAAAAATGTTTTATACATTTTTTCCGAATAATCAATATTTTTAGTTATTCACTAATATAATAGAAATGCCGATTTGCCATTAGAAAATGTATGATTTGAACGATTCTCAACGAATAATTTGAAAACATTACATTTAATCGAAAATAATACAGTAAAAGATTTTATATAAATAATGCGAAATATGTTTTACTTTTATGTATTTACAATATTACTCAATTAAATAACGTGTATGTACAAACCTGCGCAATACAGAAAATTTGCCGTCTGTCTACAGCATTCTATGTACAGCTCTTCTTAATATTTATCCATCTGCACAACACTTACAGAGCTTACTTACAGATAGGAGCACATAGTTGAGTTGATAGTTGTATTTGTCCTTCTTTGTAGGGCGGAACTCTAAAGTCTTTGTCACATACATTGTTTTAATAAATGGTGATTATTTTAACTTTTAATGCAAGAAAATTTTAATAAAATCTGGATATTTTTAATAACAAGTGTTAGAAAAATTTTCATCAAGTGTTACAAAAATCTTAAAATAATTATTTAAAATTTCACTTTTAAAGTATTAATTATTTGTTTTAATAGCACATCAAATTACTTCTGTTCGATCATTATTGATCATTATTCGACCATATATAAGAATTATTTGTTGATTATAAAACAGCTTAAATTAATAAATATACGTAACCTTCATTTACTAAGAATCAATATGAATAATGATTTTTACTTATTATTAAATTGAGATTAGATTCTAATTAACGAATAACATGAAGAGAATAATAATAGAATATTTAAATATTAGTCGTATAACTAATAAGATTTTTGAAAAAAAAATAGCTTTTCTCTATTTTAAAAATAAACTACTCCAAAATAATGCACAGCATATACGAGTCTATCGGTGTCCTTTTCATTTTCAAGAACAAATAGTATGCACAATCTTTTTCAAATGGACAGACTTCAACCAGCTACTATGCTGTGTCCTCTTCTATCGAATGGGATGATTGGTTGGGACCTCTCTGTCGCATACATTCACTCATAGCAATATTTTACTTTTCAAAATTCGACAACCGGAATTCGGGACTGATTTTTCGCAGGCAACCCTATACCACCGTGTTTATAATAAAATAATCTTTAATTTCATTTAATTTTAATTCAATAATCAGACCGGTGCAAAATGCTAGTATCGATTTACCTGTTTAAACTTGGCAACCGGAGAGTTGTGACCGGAAAAGAATAGGCAACCTAACGTTTGCATATTCTATGGGCTTCATACTTTCGATTGGTATAGAATTTATCTAATAATCAATCATACCGGTAAAATTAAAAAAAAAAAAAAAATTTTAATTATTAATTAATCATACTCTGGGCTGAAATTTTTTAGGCAACCCATATGTAATATATTTATAGACATATTAAATTTAATATAAAATACGTTTCATCAAATAAACATCTCGGTGAAGGTCGTCTTATATCGGGATCTTATACTAAAAATAAATGTATATTAAAAAAATTTTTGATTTTGATTTTCATTGTAATCAACAAGTATATTTATTCAATCTGAAAATTTTCGACTAACATCTTAGTGGAAAGAATACTAAATAGTACTACAATTTATAAATTGAAAGATTCAAATAGTTTGCCTTTTATTTTATATTTTGCACAAAAGCTTATGCCAAAATTTGACATAAGCCATAGGATGGTTTCGGTAGTGAAAATAAATTGAAATGAAATTTGACAAAAATTACAATTCATTTAGAAATATACTTAAATATTCTGAATTTGGGTCATAAAAGCACATTATTGTTTTATTATATTACTAGCTTTTTACCCGCGGCTTCGCCCGCAGTGGAGAAATTAAATAAGTATGAGAGAGAGGTAAGGGTATAATAATAGAAATGAGTCAATATAATAACTAAATTTTTGCTTGGCTGAGATCAACAATTTTTAAAAATTACAGACAATGAAGTTTCAACACCTTAATATATGCTTATTGAAATGCAACAACAAATGTTAAAATATATTTCACCGTAACAAAAATAAATAATTCTGAATTCTAACAATTTAAAAAAATAAAATACAAAGTATTAATTTAAGATATTTTTATAGACAATGTTATAAGTTTTCCCGTCGGGTGCAAATATGTGTAAATTCCGGGCATTAGATACACCTGAACAGGCTACATAAAGTTGACCATAAGAGAAGCATGGGTTTTTTAAATGCACTCCTGCTACCTGTAATGTTTGTCCTTGTGCCTTGTTTATAGTAACAGCAAAGCTAAGCTTGACGGAAAACTGAACCCTTTTAAATTGGAATGGAAGGTCAGTAGGAATAATTGGTATCCGAGGTATTATAACACTATTTTCAGCTGCTCTCAAAACTCTTTGTCGCTCAGCTTGTTCTTGTCTTCTCAGCTCTGCGTGAGCCGAAGTTTCTTGATTTCGTGCAACTTTTGCGGCACGGGCCCGCGATGAATTTTTGGATAGACCAGATTTCCGCTTCCGAGGCATTTTTTCAAATAAAAGCAGAGTAAGAATTAACATCAGCGAGTAAGATCTAAAATAATAAAGTAACAGCTAACCACAAAAATTACGGATAACCTCAAAAATGTGAATAGTTTTATACTGCATGTAACGACAGAAGAAAATAACAATAAATATAGAAAAATTAGAAACAGTTGAAACTATATTCAATTGAATTAGATATTGTCGTCACCGTCGGTAATACAGTGGACCGGTATTACAGTATTCAGGGTTGAAACTTCATTACTATGATGCTAGATGGCGTTGAAGTAGCTAAATTTGACGATATTTTGACAAACAATTTTCTTATTTTTCGTAAACAATTTTTATTTTTTTTAATAAAAAGTATCCTATGTTACTTCTAATACCTTCAAGAGTGTATGTGCAAAGTTTCTTGATGATCGGTTAAGTAGTTTTTGCGTGAAAGCGTAACAAACAAACTTACATTCACATTTATAATAGTATAATAAGGGAAAATTAAAAGCCGATATTTTTAATTTTTATATCACGTGTTATTTCTATATTCACGTGTTATCAATTATTATTTGACAACCCGAATGGTGTGACTATGTTTGGTTCTCAGTATTATAACAGTATTCTCAATATTATATATCAGTATTACGTAACCAAAATGACAGACAGCGTTTATTATTTTATAAAAGAGATTTTAAATTTTAATGTAATTTTATGGCAAGAAATCGTGTTTATTTGGCCAAAATATTTTTTTTCTCTTTTTATGACTTTTTATTATGAAATCAAAAATTAAAAGTACTTTTTTAAATAAATTTCAATTTTTGCCCCAATTTTCTAGATCAAATCATTTTGTATTTCACAAATACGTATTTCGACTACAAAGCAATCATCAGCATGAATTAGCCAGTTGTAATGATTCTCTGAGTAGACGTTACTCGTTGTTAATTTGGTGACGGTTTGCACGTGCAAATTCATGCTGATGATGACTGCTTCGTGGTCGAAATACGTATTTATGAAATACAAAATGATTTGATCTAGGAAATTGGGGCAAAAATCGAAATTTATTCGAAAATATCCTAAAGTTCTCATTAATAATTATAAAAATACTTTTTTAAACTTAAACTTTACCCTATTCAGAAGATTTCCATAACAAGAAATTTCCAGTGATTTTGATTAAATTTTCAGCAAAATTATACCAATCTTTTTTGTTCTTTTGTAATAAATCAAAGAGTAAAAATTTTTCGAAAAAATGTTTTATACATTTCTTATTTCTCATATTTAAATATTCTATTATTAATCTCTTTATGTTAGTCGTTAATTAGAATCTAATCTCAATTTAATAATAAGTAAAAAACATTATTCATATTGATTCTTTGTAAGCTGTTTAATAATCAACAAATAATTCTTATATATGGTCGAATAATGATCAATAATGATCGAACAGAAGTAATTTGATGTGCTATTAAAACAAATAATTAATACTTTAAAAGTGTAATTTTAAATAATTAATACACCGATAGACTCGTATATGCTGTGCATTATTTTGGAGTAGTTTATTTTTAAAATAGAGAAAAGCTATTTTTTTTTCAAAAATCTTATTAGTTATACCACTAATATTTAAATATTCTATTATTATTCTCTTCATGTTATTCGTTAATTAGAATCTAATCTCAATTTAATAATAAGTAAAAATCATTATTCATATTGATTCTTAGTAAATGAAGGTTACGTATATTTATTAATTTAAGCTGTTTTATAATCAACAAATAATTCTTATATATGGTCGAATAATGATCAATAATGATCGAACAGAAGTAATTTGATGTGCTATTAAAACAAATAATTAATACTTTAAAAGTGTAATTTTAAATAATTATTTTAAGATTTTTGTAACACTTAATGAAAATTTTTCTAACACTTGTTATTAAAAATATCCAGATTTTATTAAAATTTTCTTGCATTAAAAATTAAAATATTCACCATTTATTAAAGCAATGTATGTGACAAAGACTTTAGTAGTTTCGCCCGACAAAGAAGGACAAATACAACTATCAACTATGTGCTCCTATCGTGTTTAGTTTACCACTCAATACCTATTGTATATTGTAAGCAAAGTAAGCTCTGTAAGTGTTGTGCAGATGGATAAATATTAAGAAGAGCCGTACATAGAATGCTGTAGACAGACGGCAAATTTTCTGTATTGCGCAGTTTTGTACATACACGTTATTTAATTGGGTTATATTGTAAATACATAATAGTAAAACATATTTCGCATTATTTATATAAAATCTTTTACTGTATTGTTTTCGATTAAATGTAATGTTTTCAAATTATTCGTTGAGAATCGTTCAAAGCATACATTTTCTAATGGCAAATCGGCATTTCTATTATATTAGTGAATAATTAAAAATATTGATTATTCGGAAAAAATGTATAAAACATTTTTTGTTTGCAATTTATTGCTTGGCCGACAGCTGTGATTATTTTTAATTGATGTGCTATTTGGTGGTTGTTGAAAATTTCAACACCAGATGGGGGAGCCGTGAAGGTCCATTAAGGAAACACACACAAATAAATAAGTTAAGGTTCCAGTATTTAGCGTATACAATATAATCTAAAAGGTTTGACATGATTACAATCACTAGTAGTAGAATTCCTAGATACTCCACTACAATTTGTCGTTGTTAGGAAAATCTATTATAAAAGCACAATACGTAATAAATACTATTGAGCATTATTTATAACTCATTCGACTAGTAAAATCAATTACTTCAATTTTGTACTTTTTTAACTCTTACACTTGTTTATAGCCTATAAAAATAAATTTGAGTACAAACCCGCTGCTTCCGAAATGGCTGCAACTTGTTTAGCAAGTGGTATTGGATGTGAACCAGGATTTTCATTCAATTCATTTTTAACAGCTTGGTGTAGTGATTGACATGCACTCCAAAGTGCTTGTGATTGATGTGCATGTTTATCTGCATCAGCGCGAACTGTAAATAAACTTTATTGTATTACTTAGTTAAAACATTCCAAAAATTTTAATAGGTTTTTACATTTATTCACATTTTATATTATACTATATATATAAGTTATGGACACCCGGTATATGTTAAATTAAGTAAATTATATTATTTTAATATCACCGGATATCACCTGATCCATCAATTTTACTTATTAATCAATTTGTATTATTTTTAGAACTAGACGTGTAAAGCTTATTCATCAATAAATTTTGTATAAATTTAATATCGAGTACTGGCAAACTAAGATTGTTATTGGAAAGTTAATACGCGTAACTAATTATTATCACTCGAGTATTTAAACAAATTTAAATAATTGTAACTTGTAATTGTTATTATTAAAGTAATTGTTGTAAACGAATTGTTGTATTGTTGTGATATAATAAATCATTTTTTTTAAATAAATTCTAATCAAAGAATTTAAGTTATATATATATTGAAAATATCAAAAAATTAAAAAAACATCATGCCAATACCAAAATGGAAAATAAAATTTTAGTACCATCTGACCTTTATTATTAAAATAACTCATAAATATAAGATCAGATGGCACCTCCAAGCATCGTCTCTAAAACGCGATTTCATTTGTTAACCAGTTCGCCCGACACAGCACATGTACGAATACATTAGTAGCCACACAACATAGCACATGTGAAACAGTGCATATTAGTGACCCCACGACAAAGAACACGTGCAACATTTTTGGGCCCTCCACATATTGGTGGACTCCACATGAATAATAAAGCGGTAAAAATCACATATTGGTGATCCTCGACTATATTTTTTCGTCGTACAAAATGAAAGTGAAATAAATCAACGACAAAAAAAAAGAGCGCGAAAATATCGCCATTTTTGTTCACATACATCTTACTGAACAAGTGTTAATTTTTTTTTTTTTTAGTAAAACTAAAAAATGTCAGACGAACCAGAAAATAACAATCAAATCCTAAGAGTATCAATAAAAATTCTACCATTCTGGAAGAAAAATTTGAGTTTATGGTTTACTCAAGTGAAATCACAGTTCATCAATGCGCATATAACGAATGAGACAAAAATTCAACATGTGTTAGCAGCAATGGAAAGTGAAATATTGGACGAAGTCAGCGATTTCGTTACCAATCCACCAGAAGGGGATGTCATTAATTCGCAATTTAAACAAAAAATCATTTAACTATTTTCTGATTCAGAAGCAAAGAAAATTAAAAAATTATTAACGGAAATAGAACTAGGAGACAACCGTCCATCAACACTGCTACGCCAAATGAAACAACTGGCTGGTACTCAACTTAATGAAGATTTTCTACGTTCATTATTCCTACAACGTAAGTCATCAAATATTCGATCGATATTAGCAACAAGCACCGAAAGTTTGAACAAATTAGCAACAATGGCCGACAAAATTATCGAAATCGCCGGACCATCATATACTGAGGTAAACGAAACTTCGACTACTCAACGCGACACATACAATCAGATATCAAAGCTATCCGAACAAATAAACGCGCTAACCATACAAATTAACGACTTAAAATCAAAACAAAACAAATTTAGATCTCGTAGTCAATCAAGATCACGCGACGCGAACCCAAACTGTTGGTAACATTTTAAATAGGTGACGGATGTTCGTAAACGCATAAAACCATGCAATTTTATAAATCCGCAAAGCAACACAAACAGTACAAATAATTCGGGAAAATAAAAGATCCGTTGTTATACACGGGGGGATAAAGGATCTATATCACTATATCACGCCGTCTATTCATATACGACAAAAATTCTAACGTAGAATTTAACGTTAGCAACGAGGGACGGAGATTTCAGTTTTAAACGCTAAAAATTTTCCCAACCGAAAAAAATCAGAATAAAAACTTTTTGCGGCAAATTCAACCCCAATCAACACCTACGTCAAAAAGGTACTACTAAAATTCGGATTACGCCAATATTTTATATGGAATTTCGTCATAGCAGGCGTTGACAAAAACATTATCGGAGCCCAAAAACCAATTCGATACCGATATCTTTACTCAGTTTCACAAACATAGACAAAATATATTCAGATATTGTGAACGAATTTGTGGACATTACGAAACCACAAATGGTTACCAACGCATTTTCTCACGATACTAAACATTTACGAACGGGCCACCTGTTTCCGCGAAAGCACGTCGCTTGTGTCCTTTGAAATTAGAAACAATCCAATTAATGATAGATCTTGGTCTTGGATCTATGAGTTACTGGGCGAGTCTTTTAAGTTAGGTTAAAAAAAGTGGCGGTACATATAGACCCTGCGGTGATTACTGAGTACTTAATGAAATAAAAATACCAGATAGATACCCAGTGCCACATGTTCAAAATTTTAATCAATCTTTATACAATAAAACCATATTTTCGAAAATCGATTTAATACGAGCTTACAACCAAATTCGGATACACGAAAATGACATACCGAAGACGGCAGTCATCCCACCCTGTGGGCTCTATGAGTTGTTGGTTTTTCTATTTTGTTTGCGAAATGCGGCCCAAACCTTTATCAGATTCATTCATTCAGTGTTACGCCACATGAAGTTTTGTTTCGCTTACTTATACTTATGCATACGACATTCTGATAGCATCGTCAAGTGAAACGGTGCACTGCGAACATTTAAAAATCGTATTCAACAGATTGCGCGAACACGGTATTACCATCAACCTTAGCAAAAGCATCTTTGGTAAGAGCGAAGTACCCTTCCTAGGTTACTTAGTTAATAATAAGGGTATTTCATCTTTTCCAAAACGCGTCAATTCTATCGCAACTTACTCCTTACCTAATACAGTAGCAGAACTACGAAAGTTTCTGGGGATAATCAACTATTATAGGCGAAGCATTCCTAACATAGCTTCAATCCAAGTACCTCTAATTGAATAGGCAAAAAATAAAACAAAGCGCGATAAAACAAAAATAACCTGATGCGAATCAGCCATTAATTCGTTTAACAAACTAAAAACAGAATTAGCAACAGCAACGATACTAGCACACTAGGATCCACAAAAATCGTTATTTTTAATAGTAGACGCATCCTATACCATAACAATTGGAAACGCATTAGAACTACGACAAGGAGATATACAAGAACCTTTAGCATTTTTTTCAAAAAAATTAAGCGACATACAAAAACGATATAGTACTTACGATCGGGAATTACTAGCTATTTATGTGGACACAAACATGTGACGCCTGTCAAATATCAAAAGTCTGGAGATACAATAAAAGTCCTTTAGGTAAATTCGCAATTCCAAACGAACGGTTCACACACCTAAATATTGACATAATAAGACCGTTACCTCCGTCAAAAGGATTTATATACTACGTAACTATGATAGACCGTTTTTTAAGATGGCTGGAGGCTGTTCCTGTTACCGATATTACAGCCGAAACAGTCGCACAGCCATATACGAAATTTGGATTAACAGGTACGGGTGACACCCTGTAAAATTACCACAAATTGTGGACGCCAATTCGAATCTACAATATTTACATCATTAGCTAAAATACTTGGTATCAAACAAACATCTACGAACAACAGCGTAACATCCAGCGGCGAATGGAAAAATCGAACGCTGGAATCGATCGTTAAAAGCTGCATACAAGTGCGACATGATTGAAAGCTGGGTGGGCGTACCACCTATAGTATTATTAAGTTTGCGTACAGTGATTATCAGCGATTTAAAAGTTTGCCCAGCAGAAATGTTATAAGGACAAACGTTACGACTACTATGTGATTTTTGTAGAATCTAGTGACAGTGAATGTGACCCAAATATATTCATTTCAAAACTCAAAAACAGTTTTAAACAAATATTAACCCCTTTACACGGTAATACAAAAGTGTTAGTGCAACCACAACTAAATAAAACTGATTTCGTGTTTGTAGGTTTCGACGGTTTGTGGAAACCACTACAAGCTCCATACAACGGTCCATACCGAGCGTCACGCTAAATATTTCACAATCGAAAATAAAAACAAACATGAAAACGTCAGTAATGGCAGACTTAAACCATCATATCTTCTTGAAGCGGATTGTGATCAAAATTTTCCTACACCAACCCAGAATTCGCAACTAGACAACGAAACATTTACGTCGACGAACAATTGCACCCAAAACGAATCATCGAAAACAACACTTTCAGATCGTAAAGTGCATTTCCTACAAAAATATTTAAGCATAATTAAAGTATAACATTATATATCAATTTTTTATTCAAATGTAAAATCATTGTTTTTTTTTTAACGGTTCATGTGTTGTTTGCACTGAAGGAGGAGTAATGTAGTGGTATCTGACTTTTATAATCAAAATAACTCAAAAATATAAGTTAGATGGCACCTCCATCTAAGCATCGACTCTAAATCGAAATTTCATTCGTCAACCAGTTCGCCCGACACGCTCGTAAACTTCGTGCAAACAACACATAAATTACACATAACACATTTGAAATACCTATTCTCCTCTTGAGGAGCTCTATTATAACATGAACTTAATAGCAAAATCACTTATTTTGGTAAATTAAGACACTTGTACCAACGAGGTGGTCTAGTGAGTTTTTTTTAAAGATTTTCGAGGAAAATGGCTAATTAGACGGAAATTAACAACATCATTACCATTAATTGGAGTTAACATTTATTAAAGTAATCTGTAAATAGTTAACCTTGTTAATTAATGAGTTAATGATCACCTTTAATTATTACTATACACCACTTTATTAGTTTTGATAGATTTTTATTTCGTTAAGATTCTTATCGACATTCTAAAAACCTATGCCCGGGGATAAAATTTTTGGACAATAAATGAAGATCGATAGGCATATTTTTGAAATTTAATTTGTAACTATACCAGTCCAAAACTTGAAAAATAAGTTAAATAGAGAAAATTGTTTCTAACAAAAGCTTAATCATTTTGATAGGCGTGAATATCTGAAGTGCATACTTACTTTTATAAAAAAAAAGTTCCATTTTTAAAAGGAATCCTAAAAAAATACACTGCCAATAATGGAACACAGAACTTCATCGTGATGTATAAACATGTTTACTTAAACATCAGTTATATGTCAACATTGTCTTCACCGAATCAGGTGAAATTTAGTTATGAAATGAAAATATGACTTTTTTAACGTTTCAATCATATAAAAATTTTATGTACCAATTGTTTTTCTGAATATCCAGAATAATTGATTTCAACAAAATTCACATCGCTGATAAATAACTATGTATGATGTACATTTATCAAAATCGGATGAAATTTTTACGACATATTGGCATTTAAGTGAAAAAGCAATTATCAATTTATTTACTTAAATAGCCATATCTCTAGAACGGCTTTACCAATTAGATTGAAATATGAATATTCGGTAAAAAAAAATACATTTTGAATACTTTTATCACACGAAATTCTTTGTGACAGTAAGCTGACTTTAAATCCTTAACGACGTTACAGAACATTAGATTTTTACAATATTGAAATATCTTATATAAACCAAAGCCATACATGTATTCACGAGATACTACTATTACAGTGAAAAATAGAGGCAAGCTTCGACCGTTTTATTCCCGAAACGGTAATTAATAGATGAGGTGTTTCGAAAATCGATCAATTCTGTACTATTATGTACCTTATGTCTCCACTATTATTTACCACATATTTATAAATATCGTGCATTAGTTATGGTCGTGTAGTTAAGCGCATTAGTAAAATGGATACGAAGTGAATTAAAGAGTTCCGATATCGGTAGGTAAATATAATTCGGAAGTAAAATATTAACTTTTATACAAAAAAAAAGCTTGTTGCTTAGCTGTATAATAAAAATTCTCGGATTCTTTGTAGAAATCTATTCAATTTTTTACAGATATAGTTTTACGTATATACATTTATTTTTAAATAAAGTGAAGATAACAACTAACAGAGTTAATTGTTTTAATACTCGACATATGGTTCAATTCGCTATCTCTTTTCGTTTTTGAGTTATCTTCAAAATATTGGAATTTTTTTAAAAACTTTCATTTTTTTTGGTAAAAAATTTTCAAGATATTTAAAAGCTCTAGTTTTCGTGTAAAAATTATTATACTAATTTGATGGCATAATTGGTTACAGTGTAAAAATTAATATATTTATCGTAAGGAACAGTACCTCTGGTCCACCCTGAAAGTTTCTTTTTGTTTTTTTACTAGTCATAATTTTTAACAACACTGAAAAATATTGAATATCTATTATTTCCTATCCGTTAAAGATAAATTCAACCTGTTAAAAAACCACCTTTAGATATCTATATATTCATACGTGAAGCAAAAACTTTGTACCCTTTTTTAACAAAATTGGGAAAACGGAGAAGTATGAAATTTGGAACACTAACAGTTTATATAACTGGAGAATGCTAATGTTTAATTTAAATTATGCATAAAAAATACGAACTAACAAAACTTTGGTATAGATGTTCATAAAATTGCCTAATTAGTCCACTAATTTAAGATAACTCAATAAAAACTTCTTAAAAAAAATAAATAAACCACCAAAAACTGAAAATTTATTTAACATGGAACCCATTCTCCTAAAAGTATGTACTTCAAATTAATCAGGCCTTTCAAATGATTAGGTTTTTGTTGGAAATAATATTCTCTAAATAACTCATTTCTCTAGTTTTATACATATAGTCTAGCAGGAATCGGCGCATGAGTACCAAAAACTATTTCACCTCAATTTTTTTATGCGATCCTCTTCAGATTGCCCTCCTAATGACATAAATGCATGTTGCCATGGCGCAACCCGGTGCCATATTGTTTAAACCGAAATTGATTAAACAATTGCAAGGAATTGTTATTTTTAAACCGGACAAATTTTTTTTATATTCTTTATTGAAATACCAATAAAAAAGGTCCTATGGTTTTTTAAGTATCGCTAAAAGACATAAACAATGAAATTTTTTAAAATCTCTTTTTACAATATTATTAACAATTGTATAGAGAATTAAAAAAAAATATTACTTAGACATTATGTTTTTTTTAAATATATTTTTCATGGGTCGAAAGTACCCAAATTTGAGATTTTTCGAACCTTTAAAAATTCATATCTTTAAAAATATTAACTTTATCGTTAAGAAACATAGGACCTTTTTTATTGGTATTTCAATAAAGAATATAAAAAAAATTTGTCCGGTTTAAAAATAACAATTCCTTGCAATTGTTTAAACAATTTCGGTTTAAACAATATGGCACCGGGTTGCGCCATGGCAACATGCATTTATGTCATTAGGAGGGCAACCTGAAGAGGATCGCATAAAAAAATTGAGGTGGAATAGTTTTTGGTACTCATGCGCTGATTCCTGCTAGACTAATATGTGAAGTAAAAAAAAATTACCTGTATATTTAAATTATTAATTTTGTGAAATTATCTATTTTTATAGGAAATTTTTTAACGATAAATTTGAGTTTACCTTGTAATTCTTCGTCCAAATCTTTTGTTAGCAAGAAAAAATTCACGGGTTAAGAACACACAATAGCAAAATTTATAAAATTAAATTGAATACCTTTAAGAGCACTATCAACACCTTTCAATCGACCAACCATTGCGGCTAATTGTACTTTGTAGTCCAATTTTGCTTTTAACACTGCTTCATTTAACCGGCGATCGAAAGAGCGCTTTAATTCATCTTCTTTAGATCGAATAGCATCATTGAGATGATCACAGTGTGCTTCAGCTTGTCTTTTTAATTGCGCCTTGGTCTCTTTTTCCGCATTTGCTTGAACTTCTAGCGCCTAAAACGAGAATTTTTTTAAACATGTTTTTATTAAAATGACTTGTTCTATACAATGTATTATTGTATAAAAGAATTAATAAAGTATTATTATTATTATTTCGATTTCATGCTTGTCTGCCCAGGTGGAACTTTGTAATTGAGTTTAAACTAACTTCCCGATGAGCTGGATACTTGCAATTTGGACCAATACTCAGAAGTGGATTACAATGCATGAAAAAAAGATAAAAACGAAAAGGAGAGAAAAATTAATAAAATGAATCAGAGGAATACAAAATAATAAAAGAACAGAAATTAAAAAAAAATTAAAAAGAATAATTACATCCACTATACGAAAAATTCCATTCGCATTACGTTAAAAAACAGAAAATAATAATAAAATAAAAATAATTTTTAATATACTATGTTATTATAACATTAACAGCTCAACTAATGTTGATGCATGCGTCCCATATTTTTAGTTTGAAATTAGCGAAATTATTTTATGCTACTTATTTTTAGTCCGTTATAAAAGATGATGCATTAAAAATTATTTTTATTTAATTATGATTTAATAAGCAGTCATTCCATTCCAAATGATCAAATGTCTGTCGGGCGCTGACATATCTCCGATTTTGAAGAAAATAGGCACAAATGTTGGGCAAAAGAAAGAAAATGACACTCATTTTTAATTTTGCTACGTAATTATCGGGAGGCACCCTCAAAAAAGGAAAAAAACATTTTTCATATCTATACTTATTCCTGATTTAAAATTTCTATTCAGGTTATTGAAATCGAGTAAACGAATTTTGGAAGCTTTCTAAAAATATTTTTTTCGAAGTTATTTTAAAAATTTTGGGTTGATTCGTTATTAAAAATTATTTTCACCTTTTTCTCATTGCTATAACTCGGAACTCGATTAATGAATAGATTCAAAAATATAATCATTATATTTCTCAAAAATTATACTTATCCTATCATAATTTTTCGATTTTTGGATCATTAGCTTCCGTTCAAAAAAAACGTAAAATTTTTTGCGTTAAAAATGAACCAAAAAGGGTGAAAAAATTGAATAAAAATCGGATGATCAGTTTACTTATCTTCTCAACTTTCATAATCCGGTAAAAAAGTGGTGATATTTGGAGTCTTTGAGATTTTATAGCCTTTTAAAAAATTAAACTTGCTTATATTATTTAACAATAGCATATTATGCAAATAAATGTAACAAATTGTATAAGTGAAAAAATCTAATAATAAAAAATTAATTAAATGTCAGCTCATTAACGTTTGCATATCTTACCAGCTTTCTGAATCCGTTAATAATTTTGTTGTTTTAATTCCTTGAGATTTAACAGTCAGTTAAAAATACTTGAAAATTCAAACTTATTTATTTTATTCAACAATATATTTGAAAAATGTTTAAAATATAGATCAGAAAATCAAAATATCTAGCATAAGAATACATGGAGAGATTGCTCATTTGGCCAGAATTATTACCCGTTTAAAAAGTGTATCTTCTTATTTTCATTCCTCGAGATTTTACAGTCTTTTAAAATTTATTATTTCATTCAACAACATATACGAAAAATTTATAAAATAAATATCATTAAGTAAAAGTATCTAGCATCAAGCGACATGAAAAATTTGCTCATAATATCAGCTATCATAATCTGTTAAAAAAGTGCGGTTATTTTATTTCGTAGGTTTAATAGTCTTTTTAATATCCTTGAAAATTATTTCTTAACAATGATATACATGTGAAACAATTTTAAAAAATTATTTGAAATATCAGGGAATGCAAATAATATAGAACTTTTAACGGATTATAAAAGCTGATAAGATGACAAAATTTTCTAACTAATTTTATATCAGATTTTTCACGTTGCTATCCACATTTTTGCATATATTGTCAAATAACATAAAATTATAATTTCAAGACCATTTAAAAGGCTATAACATCTCAAGGAATGAGACAAACTCTTTAGCGGGTTAAGACAGTTGGTAAAAGGAGAAAACTTTCCATGTTGCTTCATGCTAGACATTTTAACATCATTTTTAAAATTTTTCACATATATTGCTGAATAAAATATCGGATTCTTAAAGCTGGCAAGATGAGCAAACTTTTTATCTAATTTTATATCAAATATTTTCACTTTTTAACGGATTATCAAAGTTGAGAAGATAAGCATACGATTTTTTATTTAATATTTTCAAACCTTTTGCTACATTTTTTACCCCAAAAAGAGGTTTTTAGAATTCTTCGAAATTTTTAGCTTTTAATTTCGTTTTTTCGAACAGAAGCTTATGATCCAAAAATTATGAGAGGGAAAGTATACTTATCAGAAACATAATGAATATAAAAGAAACATAATGAGTTATGTTTTATTATTAACTGTGAAAAAAACGTCAAAATCATTAAAAATCATAATTTTTTTAAAAAGTTCGAAGTTTATAACATTGGATTTTTGGCAATTTTCGTAGTTAGTACATTTTTTTAAAACACCGTAAAAATTATTGTATACAGCCTTTTAAAATAAATATTTGAAAATTTCCTGACTTTAACATGACTTTTTACACATAATTAAAATTCACTGACTTTTCCAGGTTTTCCATGACACCCTGAATAAGGTCATTTTCTTTCTTTTGACGAAAATCCCAACATTTGTTACTATTTTTAATAATACCCACGAATATTTTTAATAATACCCACGCCAGCAAAATTAATATTATAATTGTCGGCGTCGGTCATTTTATTAGAAACCGGCGCCGATGGAAAGTGAGTAGAAAAGTAGTGATTTATAATAAAAATAATTTCAATGAATATTGGATGACTGATTTAATTTTGTATAAAATCGTTTAATCTTTACGTTTAAAAAAAATATAATACACTGTGTTGAGAACGAACAACGTAAAATTCAAAGAAGTCAAATTTGTGTATATCAGGATATTAGTGCCATCTATTAGTATATAATGTGAACTAAACTAAAAGGGAAACGATTCAGGGCTGCTAGATCATATATTGAATACAAAATTTGTATAATATAGTTATATATTGTATCCTGTTGTTTATGTGGAAGATTACTTGTATAATACAATAAATAAATTTGAATTCAAATTTAAATCAGTTTTTGCATAAATTACACATTAAATTTCGATCAATTCGCTCAAGTTAAAAAAAAAGTAGTAATTTTATATAATAAGTTAGCCGAACTGGCAGCACTGAAGCGGGTAGGCAATGAACTTCATATATTTAATTCATAATCAGAATTCGTCATGGAGCAAGATCCCACGACGGCCAGACCTTCGTTATTTTATAAAAGTTGAAAGTTTCTCTGTACATGTCTCCTATGACAGTTTCTACCCCCTGCCAGACACCCCTAA
Organism: Chrysopa pallens; assembly: GCA_020423425.1. Lineage (NCBI taxonomy): Eukaryota > Metazoa > Arthropoda > Insecta > Neuroptera > Chrysopidae > Chrysopa > Chrysopa pallens. Next base: position 24,600 of record JAEMTY010000366.1, read on the forward strand.
ACTTTAATAAATTATAATTATACTTTCGTTATAGAAACGGGTAGCAACTGTCATAAGTGTCCGGCAATGGATGACAAGATTTCTGAAGTTATGTCGAATAAAAAAATTGAGCTTTATACTCCAACAAATTTTAAGTACTATTTTTGACACCTTTACTACCTGTTACCTGCCCAGGTAACCACAACCCATACTCTATAATCGCTGGTCGTTCTTACCTGTAAAGGAGACATATACAGAGAAACTTTCAACTTTTATAAAATAACGAAGGTCTGGCCGTCGTGGGGCCTTAGGCTATCAAGAACAGTTCATAAAAATAAATAAACGTGTACATCAATATTATAATAATAATTGTATCTGTTTATCAATAATTTTGTACATAGAAGAAAAAAAAGAAGAAGCTA
>JAEMTY010000367.1:0-25000 GCA_020423425.1 Chrysopa pallens
ACTTATTGTTTGATAATTTATCTGTTTTAGCATTTGATGGAAAGGTCTTGGTATGCTGTGACGGAAACATGTTTAGCGTTTACAGTATTCCGAGATGATTTCAATCCAAAATTTGTGGCATTATTTACTGTTTTATTATTTTTAAAATCATTCCATTGGTTAGCAGAAGATAGAGTAGATTACGTACGTATCCAATTTGTTTTTTTTTTTTTTTTTTTTTTGAGTACAAAGTTTCTTTTTTTTTCAAATTTTTTCGTTATTTGAGTAAACTGTGAAAATATTATCATTTTAAATAAAACTTAAAACACATTTTTGATTACCAAGGTTTACGTGATGTGTAAATAAAGAAATAGGTATTTTAGCCTTATTTAATATGAAAAATATTTTGGATCTTTCATCGCATTTCTATATTTTGACGTTCCCGTTAGGGCTAAATTAATTTTCAGATTTAGAAGGAATTTTTATTTATGGGATTCGAATCCATTCTTATACTCTATATATTTGTAATATGTATGTATATTAAGCTTAGTCTGAAATTAAAAACGCTTAAAGTTATTGACCTTAGAAAGAAAAATTTGGTACAACCTTCATTAAATGCTCAGATAGATCTATAGATAAAAAAATCCAGTTTCATTTGAGGATGGAAGTTATGTTGAAAAATTACCATGTAATCATCTTGATAGGCTTTTAGATGGTATAGTGTAAATAAACAGAAATGACATCGTTTAAGAGAGAGGGTATTTGTCAATATATGTGTTCCCATATACATATATATCTACTCTCTCGCATGAGCAGTATTATTTCAGTTTGTACTACCTATATACTAAAAGCTATTTACCTAATCGTCTAAACTTTGCCAAATTGCTAAATTCCGCTGGGTTGTGTTAGTATTGCTAATTCATATTTTACTCGTAGAATATTTATACGTTCAGTACCAGAATCAAGTTTCAATTTTGATTTCATAACTTTGTTGATTTAAATTTTAGATGGAACGAAGTCCAGTAATTGGTTGGATATTTCATCTAAGAGTATTAAGTTTATTACACGTGCTAGGATTATGTGATATGTACTTTGTAGCGCACGCATATCAATCAACTATCACTAAAGGAGCATCTGTGCAACTTGTATTTGGATTTGAGTATGCCATATTAATGACAATGGTTATAAATGTAACTATTAAATATGCCTTACATTCAGTTGATTTGCATAGTGATAATCCATGGGAAAATAAGGCTGTATTACTGTTGTACACAGAATTGATAATGGGCTTCATAAAAGTCATATTATATATCTCATTCGTAGCAATTATGGTGCGTATATATACGTTACCATTGTTTGCTTTTAGGCCGATGTACTATACAATGCGAAACTTTAAGAAAGCATTTAACGATGTAATACTATCTCGACGAGCAATACGAAATATGAATACATTGTATCCGGATGCAACTCCAGAAGAGTTACTAGCAGCGGATAATGTGTGTATTATATGCCGTGAAGAAATGGTTACCGCATCAAAGAAATTACCATGTAATCATATCTTTCATACGGCTTGTCTACGTTCATGGTTTCAGAGACAACAAACTTGTCCTACATGTCGATTAAATATTTTACGTCCTATTTCACAAACTAGAAATGTAGCTGGTGCTCAACAACAGCAAAGAAATGCTCAACCTCCACAACCTGCTGGTAAGTAGCAAATTTGTATTTTTTGAAAATATTTGAAATTCTTACGCCATGTAAATAAAAATATATTATTTTTCAAATATATGTTCAATATTTTGTACGCGCGGCTAAATTTTGGAATCAAGATTGTCATTTCAATTATGAATTTCTTTTATTGATATTTAATTGTTTAGAAAATAGTATCGGTAAAATTAAAAAGAAAAATATGTTTGAAGTAGTAAAATCTGTAGAAATGTGTAAGGTATTCTGAATGTTTAACTTAGTTTACTTAAATAAGATCGTTCTTTATTTTAAACACGGCCATTATAATTAAAGAAGATTTATCTCATCACTGAGTACACCAGACCAAATCTTTTGACTTATGTATTGTCATTAAGTTGTCAGTCTCTAAGATTTCGATTGAGAATTGTGCCCACATACAAATTAAATTTATGAATACTTTGGTAAATTAATTCATCTGACAAGAATCCCGGAAAAGTACGTTCCGGATGATACTTTTGAATAAATATGTTTTGTATGTGCTGACAGATAAATATGCAGAATTTCTACGTTTGGAACTCTAATTCTTCTTTCACGAGAGTAAACTCGACAGAATAATGTAGATTATTGTACTTTATTAAAATCAAAATCGGGTGATAGAAAATCAAATGTGAAAATGCAGTTTTTGTTATTAATTGAATTTAATAAATTTTAGGTGAAGGAGCTGAAGCAGCTGCAAATCCCTTTCAAATGTTTGCGGGTGTCAATCCATTTAATATACCACCAATGTGGGGAGCACCACCAGCACCACCTACACGTGATGCAAACAATGCACGAAACGGTGCATCATCATCAACAACAACCCCACCAATTCCAGCACAATTTTTACCGCCATTACCACCTTTTGCATTTATTCCATTTACTGTTCCACCACCTTTACCAAAGTTATCAACATTATCCACTGAAGAGTTAAAACGACTTGAGGGTAATGAGCGCGAAGCAGTTGAAGCGAGAATACAATTATTACGAAATATACAACTAATGTTAGATTCATCAGTTGCAATGATGCAACAATATACTTTTGTGGCAGGAGCGTCACAAACAAATAAGGAATCTAAGGATAGTCCTAATGAAGAACAAGGTTCATCAACAACAGCCACTTCATCTTCAGATAGTAATTCAACTACTCAACCTGATGTTGTCTCGACTTCTAGCAGCAGCAACACCACCACCACCACACAAGCAAATTTAGCACAATCAACCGAACATAATGAGATACGTATGCGTCGTTTACAACGATTTCAAGCTGAACAAACCGCAGCTCAACAACAATAAAGAACTTTGCGCGCCCAGAATCATAGTTCATTGATTCATTTGTTTTTGTGTACTGAGAAGAGGAGACTTATCGTGTGGTTTAGTGTGATATGAATGGCATTGCGTGTACAAACTGTTGCTAAATTTTAAACTTGTACTTGTAACTGCTATTATAATACTTTATATAAAAACAAAAATATATCCTGTAAATTATGACATTAAAACAAATTCTCCTATAAAAAAAACTTAAGTATTTAAAATTATGTATTTAAGTATTAAAAAACAAATTAATTTGCATTTTTTTTTTTTTTAAATAGCTCACATATATATTCGTTAGTTATTTAAATATTCTTAAGGTAAAATCTAAAAATAATATGTAAATATTATAACAAAAAATGTCGTATGAAAAAATCCACTGTAGATTGTTATTTTAGATTTAAAACATAAACGCTTTTTTCTGTTTATTTATGAATATAATATTCATAAGAATTTAACGGTTTATACTCTTGAATATTTAATTTAACCTGTCGAGAGCTACTTAGTAATTACCACGTGTAAATTAAATTGAAAAGAATGTTTTACGTTCTGTAAAATCGGAAGGGGAAAGATTTTTTACAATGAGTATTGAAAAGTTATGAAATTAAACTGTGAAAAAATTCAATGTATTCTTTACGTGATTCAGTGAAAATAACCATTAACCTTAAATTATTTTTTTCAATTTCTTTTTTAGCAAAGTTTAAAAAATATTTTTTTTAACTCTTCTTAATATAACAACAAATTTAATAAGAGCAGGAAATTAAAAAATCAAGAACTAATAAATTAATAAAAAGACGTACATTTTAATTTTCAGTTCAATAAATATTCTACAAAACAGAGCGCAGATAAAATGATTTTTGAATTTTCTTGTGTGAAAGATTGATCATCTTATTGGAAATTCATAGTTTTTGAGCTTTTTAGTTTAATAGGAAAATTGCCAGACCCACTGAAAGATTTAACTACCGAATTTAAGGTAGAGGAAAAATTTTGGTGGGAGCGACCTTGACACAACACTGTACCAAAAAGAAGTTGTGAAAAGTTTTTTCAACAAGAACTTATAAGTTATTTAACTCCTATTTGAAAATCGTTTATTTAACTAAATATTATAATAACAATAAATTAGCAAAAATATAGTAATAAAAAATCGTTTTTCGATAAATTAATTATTCTACGTTTGCATTTCATAAATTATACAAAAAAAAAATATTTACATTATAATAAATTATGATTAAGGAATCTGAAACATATGAAATATTTCAGGTAACAAAATTTCACTAAAATAAATTGACTAGAATATTTTATTAATTTGAATTGTCAGCAGCTTCTTGATTACGTGGTGTTCGTTGATTACGTGGTCCACTGCGACGTATTTCATTTAAACAAGCTAACATACGAATCATAAACGCAGCCGGTACTGTTATTGTATCACGTGTTTCCTCTAACATAACTTCATTGCGATCAGTTAGCTGTAAAAGAGACAACATTTTAATTAAAATTATGTACAGCTGCAATATACGTAATACGAAAGTAAATATTTTAGAGTGGAGCTCCTTCTTCTGTTGAAAATTTTTTTAATAAATGTTAAAAAATGCAAAGCTTCATATATTTGCATTTTATTCAGGTTATTAATTGTAGTGATTCTCTTACCTTTGCATCTGTTTCATTAAATCTAACTATCACCTACCTCTTTCATTAAATCTAAATTAAAATCCGATTTTTCTGCATTCGGTGACCAAATTTTCACATCGTAATCAATACCGGATGTTGCAAGAATTGGATATATTGGATGTGGTTGAATACAATTAACAACGTGTTGATCACCTTGCAACAACATCACAATTTCTCCAGTAAATCTATCCCATACAAATATATGTCCACAATCAGAACCAGACATTACAAATTGATTTCCATAAAAACTAACTTCTTTGATCATAGTCCTATAATAAATTTTTGCATTGATTAAATTTAAATTATACTTTATGTAAAATAACATTTCTATACGTCCTTTAATGAGTATCTCCTGTTCATTAAAAAATATCTCCTGTTCATTTAAAAATAAAGATAGGGTAAGCAGATACGTATGAGCCAGATTTGACATGTTATGAAATTATCTGACAATAAGCTTTCAAAATTATATTACAGAAAATTAATAAATATATTACCTAGCATTCCTATGACCAGTAAATTTTCGTTTAACTTTTGGCATAATCGTTTCTTGTTCATCTAAAAATGTTTCATTCTCGATTGTCTGGCGACTTGACTGATTTGAAAAACCACTGATTTCATCAAAATTGTACACAACAGGCTCGTTGTCAGACATATCATTATAATCAGATGTTTCTTCTGACTCTTCAAATGTATCCACACCTATATCATGCCGATTAGCTGAAACGGAGACTTCAGACTCACCACCAATCGATAGGGATGATAATCGATTTACGGTTCCGCTAGTTGATGGTACAGTCTCATCGTTAGGAACAGATTGAGCAGTTGAATTTTCTTGAGTTGGGGAACTTTCAACTGTTCGAGAATCACTCGATTCAGTAGGATTGTTATTAGTTGCTTGAGGTGAGGCATTTTGCCTTCGAGCATTTGTTGAGCGTCCATTTAGTGCTGCTCTAGTGTGGGGATCATTTAACATACGCGTTAAAACATCAGTCATTCGTTGCATTAAAGTTGCTTGAAGTTGAGGTCGAGCTTGACCAATGCCATTATTGACATTAATTGCTTCTCGTTCAGGGCGAGCATCTGGTCCTGTATCCGACCAATCACCACGTAAACGAAGCTTCCTCACTCGCCTTTCTCCATTATTTCCGTTGTCTTGGCTTACATTTGAATTTGTATTGTCTAATGTACATAATTTTTTTGCAGATGGATCCTTCAGACCAAATAAGTAAATATAATCCGACGAATAGCTAACTAAAATATCTTCACCATCGGGACTGTAAGAAACACTCGTAATGCGATAATACTGTTGATCTAAGCATGGTGCCATAAAACAAGCAATTGGTTTTAATAATCCTTGATTTTCCATATTACTTTTCGATGTACTTAAAGTACGTCGATCAAAGGTTCGCACTTTGCCATCCGAACATCCAATCGCTAATTCATATGAAACATTTTCATTGACACATAGTGCTGTAACTGCACGTCGATATGTCATTAGCACATCGTCGGTGCAACGTAGTTTATTACATTGTCGTTTTACGCGTAAATCAAAAAAACGTACTGTTCCATCTTCGCCACAACTTATAAAACTATTTGGATCGTTTGGAATCGTGACTATATCATACGTAGTACCATTATGGCATAAAAATTTATTATACAGCGTTTCATCTGGTTTATTTAAATCTGTAAATAGTATAACACCATCCCCGGAACAAGATACTATTTGGGAATCACAACAATTTGGCATAAATTTTGCGCTAAATATATTTGCTCGATGACTTGTACGATATGAAGTTTGTAGTTTACCATAAAATGGATCTGATATAACTAAATGTTGATCGTCTGAACCGGATAAAAGTAAATTACCACGTTCATTCCAACATAACGAATTTACACATCCACGATGAACGTTTAAACTTTTTTGTAAACGAAAACGTTGGACCAAATCCACACTATCTAAAATATAAACATTCATACGGTTCAATGTCTTCACAAACCCCATGGAAAATGATTTTTCTACAGTCGCTGGGATGTAAGGGGATGAGTTATTAGTGATCGCTTTTATGTTACGCGTTTCTAATTGACTTTACATATTTCATGGAACAGAAAATGAAAATGTAACATTTCTCATAAAAGAAACATCTGAAAATAATGCTTATCCTAAGGCGACTTTTAAAAAACAAATTCTAAACAATCGCATTACCACGAATTAAGTTTAAAATCATACGTAATACAACTTGACATCTTTAAAATCGCTATTTACATAAAAATGAAAAAATATTTTTTGATCTTCAATAAATTTACTCCAAAAACTAAATAAATAAAAATAACGGTTCCGGAAATTTGTATTAATTTTTTAATTAAAAACGAAAAGAAATTATTTAAAATGAAAATTCATGTTTTTCATAATCACAACAATTAAAATATTTACAAAACCTGAATTTTTTGGAATAGGGCTAATATCACAAGCAAAAAAATATTCGGCATTGATCTAGCATTCAATATACAAAATTTCTAATTAAAAAACTTAAAACGTAATAGAAATCACCAAAACTAACCTTTCGCAGCCGTATATAAATTGATAGAATTATTTAGATCATAACTTTTATAATAAATACTATGAAATATATCATATTTACGACGAAAATCCATTTTATTATTATTATAAAAAGAAAATGCTCAACAATAAAAATTCTTAATAAATTAAACTATTTTTTCGTCATAATATTTATCAAAATTATTTGACACATTTTTTGAGACATTATTGTTCCATTTGCTTTTAGCATTGACATATATTTTAGAAATAACTTTTTGCACTATTTCAAACATATCCTATATAAATTTTTAATATAACATTTACATAGGCATACATTATTTATATATATTTTAATATTAGATACTTAGATCTATATTACGAAGTTAGATAGAAATTTACTATTTTTTACTGCGTCCATAAATAAATATAGGAAAATTTTCAATGTAAGAAAAAGTCTTATGTAATTATTACTTTTGTACTTGACTTTCATTAATTTCATCTAAAGTGTCAGGGGTATATAAAACCAAATTTAAATTGAATTAAATATTTATATATTTATACACATGAATTGAGAAATAATTAATCTGAGGAAAGAAAAATTTGTAGAATATTTATTTATTAATAGTTAATAATAGATAATCAAAAGTTATACAGATAAAAAAAAAGTTAATTGCAACTCGTTTGTCACGAATTTTTGATTGATATTGTATTATACAATTTGTATACAAATTTCTAATTTATAAAACGATGTAAGTGTAGAGACACCCAAAACGGAATTCTACAACAGTAAATATTTAAAGTACCGTAATATTTAATTTTCTTTTATAGGATGATAAAGTAGTACGTCACTATGTATCCTCATTCTTTTATATTTGTCAGAATTACATAATTCGTACATATTGTTAATACTATTATATTAATAATATATGGTTAATATTTTAATTTTTTTTACCAAAAAATTTAATGAGAATCAGAATAATAAAAAATGGTATAAAAATTGTATTTATATTTTACCACCATGTCTAAAAAACAACAATTTGTGGCACTTTAAGTACAGAAACAACAGTGCCGTGCCGGTTGTGGTACTGATACTTTAAAAAAAAAGAAATTGTTGTGTGCGTGCGTCGATAATATAACAAATTTGACGTGTAGCTGTGTAACTTGCGTGGCATTATTTTGTATCATATGTACATATTCCAGTCTGGGGATTGTTTCATATGTTCATCACAAATCATAAGTCTATATCGGAAAAATAAATTAAAATCTGTTAACAATGGTTAAACCTATTCGAAAAAATCCAAATAAAAATCCGCCTATATTAAGTCATGAGTTTGTTATACAAAATCATGCGGATATTGTGTCATGTATTGCGATGGTATTTGTGATTGGATTAATGATACCCGTAAGTTTTCGATTTTGATCCACTTTCCAAATATGTTAGCTAATTTAATCCATTTTTTTCTAGGCGACAGCCCCACTGGCATCATTATTCATTGTCTTACAAAACAATGTTACGGAACCAGAACCTGGAACCCATATTTTATATATGCCAGGTGTTACCGATTTGTGTACAGTCATTTTTTACAGTTTGATTTGTATTGTTATTCATGCAATTGCACAAGAATATTGTTTAGATGTAAGTTAATAAGTAATTTTAGTTCAGTAGTTAACCATATGAAATTAACCGGCATCATTTAATGTCATGAAGCACTATGATATTATCCAATTAATGACCTAATTTATGTTTTATTATCGTTACAATTACCTACACCTTACTGTCTATTATATTTCACATCCATGAAAATTTGTAGAAAAATATCTATCTAAATAAGAAAATTTTGTCAACAATATTCTCAATGCATAGATATTTTTCTACAAAACAATTAAATTCAAGTAAATTTCGTGTATAAAGAAGTTAAACATTCAATAAAGTCAATTATACAACGTTTCGTTTTGTAAAACTGTCTGGAAGTTGTATAGCGACTAATAACCACAAAAAATATACCTAAAATATTCTGTGCTAATAACATACGACGAACACTTGATTGTTCCATATGTTTATAATAATTACAAAATATATTAAGTTTTTAAATTTTTATTCTAGAAAATTTCAAAACGTTTACATTTATCAAAATCAAAATTGTCGATCTTTTCGCAAAGTGGTCAATTAGCTATTTATTACTTGTTTGCAAGTGTTTGGGGCCTTGACATATGTAAGTATTCCTTCAAAATTTATATTAACATTAGATTATTTATTTATTTACTTATAAGGTGAATAAGGTTAGTTTGATAATTGATAATGTGTCAACACGTTATCGTCAAAAATACCGATTTTATATATCTTTAACTAATGCTGAAAAAGTCGTACCTCAAGTTTTTGAGGTCGATGGTTACATATTTAAAATTAAAATTGGTATAAAATATGTAATTTGTGATGTAAAATGCTTTTTATCATTGATAGCTTAGTGCCTTTATTGGCCACAATAAAATGCATTCATACCACATTACAAGGTTTTTGAAATTTTGTAAAAAACCTTAATATTAGAAAGCCAAAAATAATATTTATTTTATTTTGCAAGCGTTGAATATACTACTCCAAAATTTGTGTATAATTTCCCCCCAATCAAATGCATATCTCAAAATTCGCTTACATTGTCCTTGTAAAATTGCCCTAAATCCGAAAAAATTTTCATAGATTTGTTATTTATAATCTGAAATTATTTTATTTTAGTGATCAGAGAAGGGTACATTCTAAGTCCAACATTATTATGGGCTAATTATCCTGCACCATTATCTGCTCAACATAAATTGATTTTATTAATACAAATTGCTTACTCAATTCATGAATTGCCTGAATTATATTTACAACGAGTACCACAATCGCAAATTTTTAATAGTGCAATTACATCAGTCGTTAGTGCCGTATTTGTAACAACATTATACTTCTTAAAGTAAGTTTTAAATACATTCAACTTTATTCCAAGAAAATCTCTAAGAAATCTCTATTATGAAATTTTTTTTTAAATTTAAAATTTAATTTTTAGCTTAAACCGATTACTATTATGGTTACTTGTTTTACATTATCTTTCTGAATTAATCTCAAATTTAACACAAATTATTCAAATTGTCGATAAAGAAGAAAAATTATCAAAAGGTATTGGAAAATATTAAAATTAAAATATTTATTTACATAAATATATTCTTTATTTTTGATTTTTTAGCTACATCCTTGGTATCGAATGTATTTTTGGTATTAGCACGTTTGGGAAGTATTGTTCTAGCTGTACTCACTTTATGGTTTGGATTAGCACAAGAAAGTTCGTTACCAGCAGATACACCAGGAAATTATAATATCCCACCAGTTAGATTAGGAGCTTTGATTGCAATTGTTTCTTTACAAATGTAAGTATTCATATTATGTTTTAATTCAGTAATAAGTCCGTTTTCATGCTATTTTTGATATCTTGCATAGAATAATAAGGAATCTTATTTGGGAATTAGGTTGTTACTTTTTAATTGGAACTACTGAAAGCAATTTTTTTTATTGCGTACGTAATTTATACTAACTATAAGAAATTATCAACAATATACATTCGAAATAGTTTTTTTTTTATAAATGATTAGAAGTGTGGAAATTTCTAAACTATTTTTATGTTGCAGATATTTGATGTATAATTTCATCACTCAGCAATTAGAGCAGGCTCGAGAAAATAGTTCAAATGCAGCGAAAACTAGTTTGGCTACAAAAGTGAACAAACAACGTAAAGATAAAAAGAAAGGTAAGTAAAAGTTAATTGATTTGAAAGTTTTTAATCAAACGGTTGCGTTATCATCATTGAGAAGCTGTTATCTTCGATTTTCTTATATAAGAATTTTTAACTTCCTGTTAAGAAAATCGAAGATTTTCAAGGAACTTATTGATTTTACCCGTTTTGAAAAAATCGAGTTTTCATCAGATCTCGACGTGTTGAGGTTACAGGAAGCTTCCCTGACTACACCTGCGAGGTTGTCACTCTGTATATGTGTGTGTGTCATTCGAAAGGACTTAACCTTAAATTTTGAATATAATTTGGATCGATTCGAAACTGGTAGATTTTAAAAAATCTCTAAAAAACTAAACAAAACAAAAAAAAAAATATTTGTTTTTTAATTTACAGTAAAAAATACAAAACCAAAAGAGTCTGACCTACCAGAAGTTGATCAAAATACAAACAAAAATTTACGTCAACGACCACAACAAAAAGCTAAATAACTAACTGATTCGAAAGATACGAAACAACTAAAACAACGATAAGAAGAAAAAATCCAATTTGTACTGTGTACAAAACCATCCGATTAATAAGAGCAATTTTTGTTATGTCATCTATTCAATATTTTGTATATTTACAAATTTTTTACAAAAAAAAAAAAAAAAAATATAAATAATTTTCAGATTTATTTATTTTTAGCATCGTAACAACAGGTTGCATTTTTAAATAAAGCAATATAATTTTTAATCTGATTTTAATGTTTATTTTTGTGTTTTATATTCATTCATTCCTTCCTATTCTGTGAGCATTACGCAAGCCGGCGCTTAAAAACTAGAAACAACTAAGTTTAAGAGAATCCGAGACTTCCTATATATATATATATATATATATATATATATATATATATATATATATATATATATATATATATATATATATATATATATATTTGAGGGTCATTATTTTCGTATTAACTCTTGTACAAATGCGGGTTTTGGTACTTGAACGACCCATTTTATTTCATCAATATTCTATTTGATAGCAATAGTAGGCATTTTGAATTTTAATCGCGGGAACTTGATTCTTAAGATAAAATTTCAAGACGCACTCATGAATAGATAAATATTTTGTATTTTTACCGCGATATTATTATCAGTACCCAATGATCCTAGAGCTTAAATTTCGGATTGCATTTTATACTCGACTTATATAATAATGTCAGAGTATATTAATTTTAGTCTAAAGTGCGTAACGCTTGAAAAACTTGTCGATTTCCGTTTAGCAGCCAGTCCGTTATCAAAATATTTAAAAGAAACATTTTTTCCAAGATTCAAGTTTAGATTCGCCACAATATTTTAATTCAAATTTAGCTAATAAGCACAATACATATATAACTACATGAACTGGATATTTAGAGTATTTTATGAATAATCCTGATTAAAAATAGTTGAAAAATAAATACTCAACCATATGTCGATTATCTAAACAATTAATTTTGTAGGTTATTTTCTCTTATTAATTGATTTAATCGTCTTAAATATAATTGTTAAACCAAAATCAACAGTAATTTAATTGACTGCGGTCCTGAACTTATTTTTCTGAAAAATCATTTACAAAATTACGCGGTAAAATAAAACGCAGGTCCTTTATGGTTTCCATAACAACAGCTGTAATCAAATAAACTATGGTTTAACCTCAAATAAGTGACAATAATTTAAATAAAAATGTCTGTACAATCAAGTATTACTGGTGAACAGATTTCAACTTTAGATGAAGATGTCGAGAGTAACTATGAAGTAAAAGGTTTACCTAGTTCCCAAGAAGTTGCACCAAGTACATACTTAATTAAACCACCTTTATCGCATAAGTAAGCGAATAACAAATAGATGAATTAAATTAACCACATTCAATATTTATTAAAATTTTGATTATTATCCTATAAAGATTTCGAGCAGAACCTGTTCAATTAATAATAAAAACAATTTTGAGGGATATGTTAACTGGAGTAGAATATTCACAGGAAAGCGCTAAGGATTTAACAAAGAATATAGCAAATGTAATACGGGATAAAGTTCGAGGTATTATTAATTTTGAAATATTCATCGGGTATAATAAATAATTTTAATTAATTTTTAGAATTGAATTTTCGAAGGTATAAAATCATCGCACAAGTACAAGTAGGTGAACAAAAAGGGGCTGGTGTTAAAAGTGGAATTCGATGCCTTTGGGACTCAGAATGTGATAATTATACGTCAGAAGTTTTTATGAATGTAAGTAATCTAGATTTTTAAAGTATGTAGAAAAAAAATATGTTTAACTTACAGGCTATTTATGAATAGTTTCTTTATAAAACAATGCGAAATCCCACGAATTTTTTGGACATTTTTCGTATGCCATAAAAACATTTAAAAAAATCTGATAAATTAGACACAAAAATTTTGTTTTAGAATTAGATAAAACTCCTTTTAGTATAAAACTAAAAAATTTCAATAATCGAGTCGTTGCATTAAAATTACATATGGCAAGCGATATTACTGATCTGGTTTATATATCATTGCAGTTAGCTGTCTAATCGAAAAACGATTTATTTTTATAGTTTTTTTAGCCTAACCTAATTTAACATAGAAAACCCAAAAGCAGAGAAATTTTTGATAAAAACAAAAGTTTTTAGATATTGATAATTGCATCATAAAAACTATGAAACAATTCGTTTGTGTTCATCAGAAAAATAATACTTTTCTAGATATATTAAGTAAACCTTATTTTTTTAGGATACATTATTTTGTTTGGCAGTGGTATATGCGGTATATTTTTACTAATTTTTGGTATTACAATGGAAAAAATACATTTTGTTTAAAATTTGATAAAAATGATTATAATTTTAGCATAATTTGTTCACACCATGTTTAACTTTGTTTTATTTTATTTATATTACTATTAATTTTGTTTGTCCATGGGTTGTAAATAAATTATGGTTTTTTTTTTAATAAATATAATTTTTTTTGATAAGAATTGTTTATTTGTGTACTGTATTTAATTTTGTGAATATAAACATTTTTAAGTTATTAATTTAGAATACAAGACTCATACGTTGGAATCATATACTTTATATTTATAAAAGCATCCTCACCACCAGTTCTTTCTAATAGTTCCAGAGTTTCGTTTATCAGATCGCCGACATTTTGTTTTCTACGTTGTGTGTAATCTATTTTATCACCACAGTTAACTGAAATAATAGGGATAAAAATTAATTTTCGCAATCCTAAACGTTACCAAATAGACTGAAAGAAATATGTTTGTGAGAAGTTTTTGTCACGGAATATGTTTATGAAAAACATGAAAATATATGATAACCTTTTTTTTGTATGAATTTAGTAGTATTTTTTGTGCAAATTTTGTTTCATAGAAAACCACAATGATTATTTATTGATTCGCTTTAGAAGTCGCTTTTTTTTTTTTATTTGTAACAGAATTCATAAATCCAAAATTAAGATGGTCAAATAAAGGTCATTGAAATTTCTTTACTTACTATTCTTTTCTTTAAATAAATTGAACACAGGTAATATTTGTCTATAATAAGGTACTAGAGCTTCACCAATCATTTCATCACATTTAACTAATTCTTGTAAAACTCGTAAAGTTTTACATATAACTTCAATATTTCGAGTATTTAATGCTCCTAAAAATAGTTACATTTCAATAAATTTAACTTAATTTTTTTAGTTTTTAATTTATTTAAGTTAACTTTGTCTTAAAATTGATTACTTTTTATTGGAATAATTAATTGCGGTAATACTGGAAATACTTTGTGTGCACCATTTGCTAACATGTCTCGAATTCCTTGATGTGCAAAAAAATTATATGGAACTTCGGTTTCAACTAAACCATCAAAAAACATTGGTAAATAATAATGAAAATCCAATTTATCAATTTCAACCTGGGAAAAAATTAATTTTTGTATAAATCGAAATTTATTTTATTATTAAATTTTTTTAAGCGTAATTCCAGAGATCCAACAGGAATATGCTCAGGTCAATCCTACCTAACTCATCCATTACCACCATCTCTTGGTTGTCTTCGAATAACAGTACAAATGAATCTATGGCTATTGAGGTTATTTCGAATACGTTAAGTTTAATAATTCGGTTGTAAACATTTACCATTAATAAAACAAGTAAAAATTAACTTACCCTCCAACCGATTTTATTACCAAATGTATCAAATTCTAAATTAATTGGAAAATCACCACGCAAATAATGTTTACGAAATAATGACGGTTTTACAGGACGCTCATCCATATTATTCAATCTTGGTGGTGCATCAACTATTGTATTCTTTTGTAAACTTTGTACTGTAAATGCTGGTACAACCCGTAATGGGATTTTCTGTTGTTCAAGTGGTATTTTTCGTTGTCCATTTAGTAAACGGGGTATAGGTTTTCGAAGACCCACCCGAAATGCTTTTCCACTAACCATTTTCAGATAATAATATCAAACATATGTTTTAAATAATTGAAATTCCATTACAGATTTAATTCACTCAAATGCCATTTATAAAATTGCATTAGATAGGTATAATAATAGTCACTTAGCGACGTGTTAGATCAATAAATAAATATTAAATGTGAATGATTTGTAACACTTTTCAGTTTTTCATTTCATTACATGTTTGAATAAATTTGTGGTTGAGATAAATAGTAATCATGTAGCAGTACCGGATCAAGCAACCGTGGTGCCCGTAAGAAATATTAACAGAGGAACCATTTAATTGCATTGCAATACCTATTAAAATTTAGGATGTAAATAAAACAGTACATTTACAAAAAGATTTTTTGTGTTTTAACATGGGCAAATTTAAAAATAACACTCATCAAATATTTCTCAGTTAATCATTTTCTAAATTCATTATAGTTGATCATCCTACGTTCTTAGTCAATTGTGTAATAGACTGAACACATTTTTAATAAGTTTGAATATTGAAAAAGAACATTCTCCGCTGCAACTGTGATCATCAAACTCAAGTAAATCCGTCGCACTATTTCTATATTTGTAAAACACAATTCCAATGATTTTTGCGTTTGAAGTTTATAAAATTGAAGTTTCAGTTGTTGCCCTGCCGGTCCCTTTCTCATAAGCTTTTATGCGTTTAGCTACTGCAGTATCGACTATTACACCAAACATGGGGCACGTAACATTTGCTGCCTCCTGCCACGTAGCTAATTTGACATTACATAATAGGTAAGGTGAACTGTCCAACAGTAAACCATGTCCTAGAGTGAACCTTAAGTAGTTACCATTAAACTATCCATAGTAGTAACAAATATGTACAACGGTTGAAGATCATTTATATAACACGTTCGTCTACCAGTGGTAATTTTATCGGGCACCAAATAGTATGTATTTTATAAAGAAATTTTTTTTGTATAGAAAGGTAAATTTTTTTACAAAGTTTTTGTTCCAGTTTCTTATGCATACTATATAGCCTAAGATCCCGCTGCAGATTTAACTTTTGATCTGAAAAACAGTAAATAATACTGTGCGTTTAAAAAAAATTATAATGAAACAAAATTATTTTCAATCCTTAAAAATATTATTCATTAAATTAATATACACTCAATTAGTATCAAAATCTTCTATTTAGTGTCTTCTAAAAATTTTTCCACTGATAAACTGCGAAAACTACATTGAATGTGTAAATGGTGAACACAGTTAATTTATACAATAATATCCACCATGCTAGAACACATTCCTTTATAAAACTTTTTTTGGAGTCCAATAAATTATCATAAACTTTCACGTTGTGTGAGTTTTCTTTTAAATTAATCTTGCTTAAACGTAATAACATCTAAGAAAACCATCTTTTAAAGAAGTAATTTTAAGTGAAAGAAAATTGAAAAGATTTATCAAAATATGAATTATTAAAAAATTATCATAATACAAAATATACTTACAATAAAATAGAGTAAATTTTTGTTATATTTAAATAAAATTAAAAACAAATGTCTAATAAGTTCCGGGAAACATGAGTAATAATTTAAAATGCATTATCAATGCTAGTTAGAATCTTTGTTATATATTTCACACATGCATCAATTTATGTCAGTGATAAACTTGAAAAACGAGTGTTAAAGCATAATAATCTAAGAGCAGGTGGGCAATTTTCAGTAGGTATTCGCTGCAGTTTCAAAATCATGCAATTACTATACAACCAGTTTTGGTTTGTGTTTAGACATGGTTAAAGATAATTTAGACATATTTTCATGCTGCCTACTCAAAATTGTCTACCAGCTTACCGAAATAAAATTAAAAAAAGTTAAATTAATATATTTGTAAATAATTCTCATGAATTGATTTATCTTTAATTATATAAACCATAATTTTTAATAACATAATTCAAATTCTTAAGCGCTCTTTTCACATGAGTAATAAATTTTTTAATTATCGTTAATATGGCGTAAAATGCGTAAATTATGTTAATGGAAAAATATAATGCACATTAAATTAATCGCTCGAGTCTCGGAGCTTAGTAATTAATACTATGCAATTTTTATACAAGTCTTAATTTTATCACGATTGTATTTACCACGAGGGTAATTTTAAAACGTTTATTACTAACTAAAACATTTTTTGGGCCGTTTTACAAAAGTTTTATTTACGTCGCTATCCGTTAAGCTGAAAAAAAACAGAAAACGTAAATTAGCAAGAGTCTTTTATTTCTTTAATAAAGGAATAAATATTTGTTTAATTTTGACCCTTTAAGAGGGAATTTGCACTATTTTCTTGTCGCATGACAGGAAGTAAATATTGATACCAATACAATTTAGCCATTAAAATGGTTGTAGATTGAAATAGGAGTATTTTTTTGATTTTTTGACTACTAAAGTAATAGGCACTAAATTACGGAAAATTTATCGGTAAAGAATTATATAGTTTTATTTTGCTATTTTTATCAAATTAAGAAAACTATCCATTAATTCGTGTGCAGCCAAGAATTTTACGCAAAATCAATGGTCACAAAAAAGAGTTTTTCGTGAACTTCATAAAATATCACATAATATAACTTAGAAGTTGACCCTACCTACTATCAGTTCCGTTTAATGAATTTTCATTTTCTTTATTTTCATCTGTAACTGCAGATGAAATTCCATTAGGCGTTGAACTTGTGTCCATATTATTTGAATTCTGAAATATATAAATCAGTTTCAGATAGAAAATTGATATATTTGTTTTCTACTTACATCATTTTTCGTATTAACGCATTCATTTGAGCATTTACAATTGGATGTACAATTATTTGAATATTTTCGACATGAACATCGTTTAGTTTCACACTTGGTTGTGCAAGTACATCTGATTGTTCCATTCAATGAACGTTTTAAAGGTACTGTTGAATCCATCGGATTACTTGTGTTTACGCTTAAATTAGTTGATTTTATTCTCATAGTTTGTCGCTGTAAAAATTATTTAGTATTAAAAAATTAATTTTAGATAATGGTCAAAAAAGTTTTCATAACAGTATTAAGAGGAATTTACATAAAAAATGAGACCCCTACAATAAATTTCTAATGAACTATAATGTGATATACATTGTGTTCATTTAAGTATCCAAATGATATGAAATTTGGCATGTACAAACATGAAATCGGAGTGTATGCTGAAGAGTTTTTCGCAAAAAGATTCGTAAATATAAAATAAAATTTTGGTTTTTACTAAAAATTTCTTTTCTTCGGATTAGCCCCTCCCTCCCAACACCGTTTTCATGTCAAGATTGTACATAACAAATTTCATAACATAAATATAGTTATTTTTTGCGAATCCACAGATCTCATTTATTATGTAAATTTCTCTTGAGTATATTTATAAAAGATCTTAATAAATATATAAAACTATGAACACAACCGTATTGGTCTAAGAAATAAGCTAACTCTTACTTTGTTGATTATTCTTTGAACAATCGGTGTTTTCTGCCAGTCTGGATCTTTGCTATCATCTAGTTTAACATCTTCGTCTGAATCGAAATCCAAAAATGGATCCTCAACTTCTTCATCAATGCACGATTCATGAATTTTACTTATTCGTCGTTTTTTTCCAATTTTTAACTAATTTAAAAAAAAAAAAAGTTAATAAAAATTTTTAATGACTAATATCTTGTAATTTTGCAACTTATGCCAATCTTTAAATTCAAAATTATGAGTAATACAGCTTGTGTCGGACAGACTAATGAATAGATCACAAAATTGGAACATTATAATTAAAAACTTGTGAAATTACCGGAGGGGCTGGTGTTCTCATTTTGAGTTGTTCTAATTCGATACATTTCAAATTTAATTCCGAAGTCAACGAATGAACTTTATCTTGTAATTCATTAATTTTATCACGTTGTTCACAATCTTTAGCAAGTAATTCTTTTTTATAGTCAGCTGTTAATTCAAATAAACATTTGAGTGCACATTTTGCATCAACTATTGATTGTATCACATCCCATCTTGTTTTCGATTTATTTTCTTGATCAGAATCTTGAATTTTTTGTTTCATATCAGCAATTTGTGCATCACGTAATTCTATATCTTCACAAATTTCTTTTAATCGGTTACGTTTTTCTTGAATCACTTCTTCACTTTCACCGCTATTTTCATTTAATTGTTTTTCAAGGTCATATTTTTCTTGTAATATCATTTTTTTCTCTTCAATTAAAGACTTCAATGTTCGCTCAGCTTCCGCTGTACTTACTAATATTTCAAATTCTTGTAATACCCAACTTTGCACGCGTTCAATTTTCCCTATAAATAATTTAAAAGTATTAAAAGTTAGCAAAGTTGGATAATTTTTGTTGTTGTAGTACAGAAAAGGGCTAGTTAGATGATTCTATAAACACCTATACCAAAATTTTGTTTGTGCAATCAATATTTGCTAGCCTAACAATCTTTAGACTGAAATTAATATACTTTGACATACTAAATTAGTCGAGTATAATAATTGTATTAGTAGTTTTAATTTAATACACGGCTTCGTCTTCGTTTCCATAGAAAATTTTTAGTATCCATGGTCGACAGGATATAGAGATCCTTTTTATCTGTCATTAAGATAATAATATTATCTTATCTGTCACCAAAGACAAAATATAAATAGTCTCAACTAGTCAAACTCCACTTATTAATTAAAAATAATCAAAACTCGTTATCACAAAGCAACATCGTTCGTATTATAGAAACTTTTCTGTTTAATTTTATTCTCTACACAACTATTTTGCCCTAAAGCAGCCATTAAAATTATAAACCATTAATTATAATGATTTATAACTTATTTTAAATCAGTTTAATTTGTATTTTTTTCTATATTTTAAAGAACAAATCCATTATCATTTCTAATTTAAGGAGTCATTCTACCAGAGTCAATTTAAAAAAAAAACTTTTAATGAAAAAATTTGCTTTTCCTTTTCTTGCATATTCATTTTACTTGAAGTAACTTTATACCTAATCTCATGATAAATTGAAATTGAGATTCGCTATATTTTTTTAAATTTGTAGAAATAATTGATCTGATCAATTTAACTTATTTTCGACCATTTTTTCTACTTGGATTGATTTTTAGAAAAAGAACAATGGTATTTAATGGCTTATTATATTCTCCTTTATATTAGGAATGACCCGTTAAAGTTAAAAAAAGAATGGAAAATGTTCTAAAATCTGAAAATATTTTTAATTCATTGCTGAACACAAATACAATATTAAAATTTTTATTATTTAACAAAAACAAAAAAAAATTGATATTTGTGTAGAAAATTGCGTTAAAATTTTTACATTAAATCTAAAATATTAACTTTATAAGCCGTATAGAGAACAAATTGGAGTAAAAAATTGGTGATTTTGTTATTCCACATACCATTCACAGCACGACGACTTTGTACAGTTTTTTGTAACGCTAATGCATCTTTGAGACGCTTATTGATTGCGGCAGCTTCTTCAACCTATAAAAGAATACAAAAACGATTAAAAAATCAAGTTTAATAAAATGATCCTATTTGTAATTAAATTTATTTTAAATTCGTTAGTTCATTCATCAATCTCATTCAAAATAAATCTTACAAAGACTCATTTTCATCTTTGTACAATAAGTTTAAAAAATTTTAAATGAAAAATTTTTGGTAAAGGATGCTTGAAGAAATTTATCAAAACTGTTAACTTTTAATCACTACATCAGTTTCGATTTTTTACAATTATTTCAAGAAAATGTACTAGTTTTCTAATAGACAATTTGTTAAACAAAAGATCGGTAAAAAAATTATTCGATTAATATATAAAGAGATAACTTTGGAAGATGTGCTATAAAAAAACCATGACAAAATCTTAAGTTTTTAACATTTAACTTATAGTTTATTATTCAAAAGCCCAAAACAGAAATTTGTTATTATCTGTTCAAAGGTGTTTTAGAGCCTCATATCTAGGTAAATTTTGATCTCTTAGTAAAAAATTTGTATTGTAGCCTTTTACAAAATGTTAGCCGATCAAAATCAGAGGAAACTTACTTTTCGTTTTAAAACCGTTTGTTGTTTCGCATGCATACTCTCCATTTTAATCATTGCATTCTGTCGTTTACGATCTTGTTCTCTTAATTTACACATTTCACGTTCTCTTTGAATTTTCCATTGTTTAAATTTATCAGATTCAGATCGCATCATTTTCACTAATTTCACTTTAGCCTGTTTCATAGACAATATCTCATTATTTAATTGTTTAATCTTTTGTTCATCCTTCTCACGTAATTTAATCACATGTGACAATTCTTTAACTTTTTTATTAAGTTCAGATATTTGAGCTTCAAGCTCATTCACACGTTGTCTACGTTGTTCAGATAATTTCGATGTAATCTCTTTTGTTTGCGTCTGTTTTAATTGTTGTAATAATTCATCTTTCTCTTTTTCTAATGCTATAACTTTCTGTTCATTTTCTTGTAGCAAATTGATGTCAACTAATTGTGCTTTTCGTGTATTTGTCTCAATTTCAGATGCTAAACGTTCTTTGATAGCTAATTCACAGGTTAAAGCTTGTAATTGTTTACTGTACTCTAATTGCTGTTGAACATGTTTCTCTTGATACTCATGATTGATCTGTTCGTTAGCTTCATTTATCGGCGATAAATGTGTTTTATTACATAGTGGCGTTACATCAGATATCACGTCAGGTGGCACATTATTTATTATAGCGCTATGCACATCATGATCCACAACTTCTGTTTGAAAAATATGATGATCTTTGCGTAAATCTTCAATTTTATTTTTAATTTGTTTATATGCAGACGATTGTTGTTCGGTAAGATGTGTATTCGTGATTAGAGTGCTATACTCATCATTTAGTTCCGATAATTTTTTCTGTAGTTTATCATGGGCATTTTCGGTAATTAACGATCGTTCTAACATACACGCATTCTCTGATATTGAAGAATGTAGTTGTTCAGTAAGTTTACGATTTTTAATTCGTAACATTTCATTTGCGCCCAATAATTGCTCATTTTCTTGTCGTAAACGATGTAATTCTTCGTTTAAAACTGTACTATTTCCTTTTTCTAATGTTAGTAATTGTAATTCTTTTAATTGTTGATGTAATCGCGCTATTTCAGTTACACGTGGATCTTGATTAATGATTGGTTTGTTCTTAATCTTTCTTGCGCGATCTGCGTACCTCAAAGTACTGATTGTTTCATCTAAATTGTAGGCAGCTGGACTGACACATGCTATCATCAATGTAATTGAGTTACCACCTAACGAATCTTGAAGCAATCGCGTCAATTTACTATCTCGATATGATACATAAGAATGATTTCCTTCACCAAGTGCTGATATAACATTACCAAGAGCTAAAAGGCCTTTGTTGATGTTAATTCCCTCTTTGAATCGTTCTCCTGTTGCTTTGGTTTTTTTCGGCCGTTCTGAACCAGCCAGGTCGACTAAATGGAATTTCGCAGTGGTTGCAACATTTGAATCTTCTTTACTTTGTTTTTCTATACAAATTGTAAATATCGCGTGCGATCTTGATGACTGAGCATTCATAGCAGTGGCTCCAGTTGCTCGCCCAAGTGAGCCTTTAGTTAAACATGCATATGTTTCGGTTGCAGATGTCACACTACATTCTGTTAAACCAGGCACTATAATACCACCTCGAACATCTTCACGAATATCCACCACACATTGATCACGAGCTTTATCAGCCAACAAATCGTATAACAGCTCTTGATAAAGTTCCATAAATGACACACTAATTTGAAAATTACTTTCCACGTCTAAATCAATAGCTTCAAATATATCTTTCACAGCTCGTTGGATGATACCCATTTGTTCAATGTCATTGCCTGTATAACTGGTACCCATTGTATGAGTTTTTCCCGAACCGGTTTGTCCATATGCCAATATCGTAACATTATATCCTTTAAACAATGAGCTAACCATATTCTTAACAGCACAATCGTAAAATTGAGCTTGTGATATATTATCATCGAATACATAATTAAATGTGAATGATTTTTCCGATTCTTTGACATATACTTGGGGTTCACCTTCAACTGTTTCTAGTATACGTTTTTGGCCATTGATTATTTCATTCTCAACAAGAGGTCTTATTCTTAATGCGACTTGAACTGATGTTATTCCACTGTCGGCCATCTACAAAATTTTTGTTTTGTTTAGTAATATTTATCACATTACCTGAATAATAAAATATGTTGCTTATTATGTATTTTATCTTATATATATAAATATGTAAAAATTTTAACGTTTTCATAAACTGTGGACCACTAGATCGGCATCTAACAAAATATCTTTCTTCCGCAACACTTTCAAAGTTTTTAAAATTTATGCTAAAAACAATTTTTACAAGTTACCTGTGTAAAATAATTTAAGTATTTAAATCCGTTATTTATTTCAAATTATATATCATAGATTATAATAAACCTTAGATATTATAATCTATGATTATTTATACAAAATTAATAATAAAAACAATTTACATCACTAAATTTTAATTGATCATATTTAGTAATATTAGATAATAAACAATTTTTTTACATAACCGTTAAAACATGTATTAACTGAAATTGTATAATTTAGTTGTTTCCTGCGATTGGCTAGCTTGAATATTACTAATGTTGTGCGCAATTCAATAACAAATTTGAAAAGTTAAAATTGAGATTTTAAATTATTGTTTATTTTGCTTTTAAAACAGACAATCTTCTAAAATTATCCTCTTTTTATTTTGTTTTTCCATAATATTTAAGCGTATTAGTATTACTAGTTTGGTACCTAGCTTATAAAAATTAAAAATATTCATCGAAAAAGGCCTAGTTCAATCATAGACGCAAATAACATAGACTGTGTGTCATAAAAGGCCTTAACCACAATGTATAAAAAGGTCTTGACAGCTTAAATGGACAACTTTTGACTCTTATTATAAAAAGCATGATGGAAAGTATTACCTATGTGTTTGTATAGAATTGTGAATGTATTTATACGTGTGCATCAATAGTGGGTCGTGGTGGGTAGTATATTGTACTTGCATGAACGGCAACTCACAAATGCAGATTTGTGCAGCAGAATAGCAGAATTATACATTTTGAATGGTCTTAACATAAAGGCGGAGGTTTTGGAGGAAATTTCTCCACCACAGCATTATTTGATATAAAAATGGCGTCACACTGTATGCACATATAATTCAAATCTTTCAATTTTCGCGCACAAATAACTCAAAAAATAATTATCCAAATGTTATGAAATTTTTATGCACACAAACATATAACATGTGGACAGCTGGTTCATTGAATAACTTGAAGAGAAAATGCAGTGCCCTCAAAAGGGTTAAAGATTTTTTCTTATCTGCCAAATACATATTTGATTATTTCAATGAAATTAAACAATCTTATAAAAACAAATAACAGTGCATTTATTAACTTATTTATTTCTGATATCCCTTTTTTGTTTACTAGATCGAAAAAATAAATTTTTTGTATATAAAATAAATAAAACAATTATATTTCGTCATAAAAATCTG
>JAEMTY010000368.1:0-25000 GCA_020423425.1 Chrysopa pallens
CACAAAAGGCAATCAACATACTGTTTTAGTGGCTGTTGTTAGACGCAGGTAGGTAAGCTTTTATATGCAGTCAATTGTCACAAATTTGAGATCTAATAAACAACATGTATTGTATAGTTCTAATGTTTTATGATTATCCCAAATAAATTGACAATTTCCTGCATTGAAAATATTTATACCAAGAAAACATTATGTTCTTTAAAATCAAGTGAAATTTTTTTAGTACACTCGAAAAGGATGAAGTGGCGATAGCTCAACTTTTGGAAGCTGGACTGAACCGAGTAAGATTATTGTAAATTTGTACATTGATACCTTTACTAACCTACTAAACTCAAGCAAACTGCTTCATGATTTGAAATCTGACCAATACTCTTAATTGTTCACTAATAAAAATTAATTAGATTTTAACTACAGATTCTTTTTTAAAAATTTGTGTTTCAAAATATTCAAAACCCTGGAAAAGTTAATTCTCAAATAACAAACTTTTCCTCGTTGATTGCCTTGAAATTAAAAATTTTTGAGCAATTTTATTCATAAGAAATTTTTTTCTATAATAATGAATGACTCTTTCAAATTAAGGAAAAGATTTTTATAATTTTAAATATCAATTTTAAAGATTTACCCGATTTGAAATGTATCTCTATAAGAATTTGTCCACCAAATCTGGGATCAAAATATAAATCTCATAAATATATTTTCTAATTTTTTGTAGTGTATTATTGAAACTACCAATCTGACATTATGGACAAACGAATTGCTGCAGTTAAAAGTCAGCGAAGTACGGCCATATGCCCAATTCACAACAGCACAAGCATTATACGCTGCATTATATAAATCACGAGATGTTGTTTATATTACGGATAATGTATCACGCATTCAATACATGAACCGGTCCGGTGAGAAAGTAACAATGTATCGTCAAGATGAATTGATTGGAAAATCATTTGAATTTTTACTCAATAGTGAATCGCTGGCGAATTTTCAACAGATGCACAATAATCTATCGAAAAATCGTGAATGGGAAGGTTCATTAGTGATAAAACGTAAAAATTCCGATTCTGTAACGTTATACACTAAAACAACAGCCATATGCTGTACGGGACGGACTCCGACCCATTATGTGATTATACAAGATGCTGGAAATTTACCTACGGAATGGCCCGTTTTAAATACTCCAGTTGTAATTCCAGGTAAGATTTATTATCAGTGTACAGAAGAATAATTGTATTTACTCTCATTATTCGAGTAGGTAATTAATTTGCTGAAGAAATAATATTTAACTGTTTTTTTTGTAAACAGGTACAGAACGACCACGAGGCAGTGTAAATTCCATTCGACGTGGTTCCTTTGATGTTCGTTCCGTGGGTAGTGATGGAATTCGACGTTCCAGTATAGCAAAACTAAATGCTTTACCATTAGAAGCCCCAATTACAAAAGCTATAACAATCTTAACGAATTTACAAGAGCAAATACAAAGCCCCTATGCTCAAATGATCGATAAAGTTATCGATTTAATAAAAACCAATGAATTGTATTCACCACAAATGAAAGATGATCATCGATTACGTAATGATGATCCTGTAACAAGTGATTTAATTGGTGCACTATTATCGCAAGGACCTTCACAAATATTATCGTCGCGCAGAAGTAGTAATGATTCAACTGCACATCGTCCATCAAATCGACAAAATACAACACGACATCGGGCTCCAGCTGCTATTCGAGAATTATTAGAAACGTCATTGCATTGGGAATTCGATATATTTCGTTTAGAGGAGTTAACATTTAAACGGCCGCTTGTACACTTAGGAATGAATTTAATGTGCCATTTTGATATACCCGGTACGTTAAATTGTGATGAGAAAACCTTACAAAATTGGTTACATGTAATTGAATCGAATTATCGATCAAGTAATTCGTATCATAATTCTACGCATGCAGCAGATGTTTTACAAGCGACAGCGGGTTATTTAGAAAAAGAACGATTAAAATCAATTTTAGATCCGTTAGATGAAGCAACAACATTAATTGCTGCAGCTGCCCATGATATAGATCATCCAGGGAAATCAAGTGCATTTTTATGTAATTCCGATAATCCTTTAGCGATCTTGTATAATGATCTGACAGTGTTAGAAAATCATCATGCAGCTTTTACGTTTAAGCTTACTTTGGGAGATGAACGTGTGAATATATTTAAGAATTTAGATAAGGATCAATATAAGGTTGTTCGACACAATGTGATTGATATGATATTAGCGACAGAAATGACGAAACATTTCGAACATTTGGCGAAATTTGTTAATGTTTTTTGTTCAAGATCTGTACAACGTGATGAGTTTTATGTATCTTCAAATGAGGTAAAGTTATTTGTTTCTTTTTTCATCCAGTAAATGCTTTCCATTAAACTGTTTGAATCGTTAGGAGATATTCAATATGGAATGTTTTCTAACAATTTCTCTATTTCACAAAGCATACCTTGATAAAAAAAAGTCCTCTTCAATTTCTATAGAAATGAATAGGAAATCAATAGGATTGAATAGGATATTTCCTATTCAAATGATTTCCTATTCAAAGGGTATTTCCTATTCAAATGATTTCCTATTAATTTCTATAAAAATTGAAGAGGACTTTTTTTTATCAAGGTATGCTTTGTGAACTGTAAGATTTTAGATTTGATATAGATTTGAGAAGAACTGACTTATCTATAGTTTTGGAAACCCCAAATCGAAATATACAAACTTGATAATTTTTGTTGATTTCTTAAAATCACTGACTAACAAACTATTAATCTCTAACCTCCTCTTATTTATAAACAGCATCTAATATCTCCGAATAAAAGGAATCTTTGGCATAATATCATTTATTTATTATTTTGTTAGAATGAAAATGAAATGTCACCATTAAATTTACCCGAGAATATAACATTAGTTAAACGTATGTTAATCAAATGTGCTGATGTATCAAATCCAACGCGTCCAATGCGAATATGTGTTGAATGGGCACGGCGTATTGCTGAAGAATATTTTACACAAACTGATGAAGAGAAACAAGCAAATTTACCGGTTGTAATGCCAATGTTTGATCGTTCAACATGTTCAATACCGAAATCTCAAATTGGTTTTGTTGATTATATTATTAATGATATGATGGAAGCTTGGGATGGTGAGTAAACAATTCTTCTATCTAACATTAATAACGTTTGCGGAACAAGATTTTTTACTAGCAATTAATTCTTCGAATAAAGGGAATTCACCATAGCGGCATAGAATTTATACAAAGAATGGGCATCTGTAATCTTTGGTAAAACGAATGAATTAATGAATTAGAAAACTGAATGTCAGTTAGTTGTTATGTGTATATATCTATACATGTGTTTTTCTTCCAGCGATGGAATACACACATACTTATAGATTTTAAAAACCAATCAAGATCACCTAATTATAATTCATAATAACATTCGTTTTATCAAAGATTACCTGGATGCCCATTATTTGTCACCACAACTATGGCCATCTCTTGGTCACTACTGATAATTATATTAAATACCAACATCGAACCGCTATAGTCCTTATGACGTTTCTATGGACGTTTGTGTTCTTTGATAATACCTTGAATCTACAAACCACAGATTTTCGAAATTGTTAGAAAAATTATATTAATGTTTTGTTTTCTTTTTTTTTTTGCAGCATTTATTGATATGCCCGAAATTATCACATATATGAGACAAAATTATATATATTGGAAAGAATACGATGAACAAGGTCTAACAACATTAGGTGATATAAAAAAACTACAACAAACTCCACAAATGTCACCCATAGCGCGTTAATTTTTTAATTTTAAGAATATTTGTATTTATGTAATATAATATCTATATGTATAAATGTTAAACTTGCAGGATATTCTCATTAAAAAAATAGCAACAAACAAAAAATATTAAAGATAATTTTATACAAATCTTTGAATAAACGTTCTAATTTTTAGGAGAATCATCCTGAATAGCTGCTGAAAGCTTTTTTAAAACGTCGTCAGTCGAATAAAAATAGAAACAAAATTACTTAAACTTGTTTGTACTTGAAAAATATAGTAAATAATTGAGATAATTATATTAATTTGTAAAATAATTTAATTTTAAAATATTTATTTAAATCTCTTTTGTATTTTTAATTATATCATCGAATGATTCGACACACTACTGTGAAAGGCAGCACTGTACAGACATATTTTTAAAACTGTACAGGCATATATCTGAAACTGCTAAATTTTCCATGTAACATTTTATTATTCAGTTTTTATTCTACAGATGTCTCTGCAATGTATTACAGATCAGAAAAAATTTCCATATTTCTAAAAATATCTTCTTACTATTTGTATGAAATAAATTGTCTTACATTATTATAAGATTAATGTGCGTTAAATAAGTAAGTTTGACGTCTGAAGGCTTTGGAAATGAGCAACAACTTAAAAACTTCTTAAATGATACTTCGTTTGTAAACAGGGAAGATGTTGGGTTTGGAAGTTGCTACCTTCAAAAGAATGCTCCTCGATCTTATTGACACTAATTCTATCTACAAATATATTTCTAATCTTCTAGCTCAATTTGGAGCAACTGTACAGGTACGCAAAAGTTTAAAAATCGTCAAAATTATTAGCATTACCCTTGGGAATTCTCCCCAAATAGCTGACCGATATCAACCCCTTATTTAAAATTATTGTTCTGCCTGGTAAACAACTCTACACACCAAATTTCAACGCATTTGATCGAAAGAAACCCGCAAGAAAAGAACCTCATCTCCAAAACCCCACAAATCGTGTTCTAGGGGATATGAAACGGAGTTGTAACACACCCTAGCATCTCTTCGATAATCATCGATCTAAATTATTTATGGAAAATATGCCTAAAAATGTAATTAATTATCTCAATTCATACAGAACTGATGCATCAATCAAATTATATATCTGAAATACTAAGTAGTTATAATTACTTATTTGCATAGACGTAACTAGAAAGAGATGTAAGTAGGAAGAGTAAATATTGCGCCTCATATATACCATCATTGATGAAAAAAGGCTAATAAGGAATAATAGAAGTTATAGACGGGGCAAAAGTTACATTTAAATGCAAATAAACACGAACAGAAACATCTAAAATTGGATTTTTTTTAAATTTTTTATCGAAATTTCGAGTCTATTTTATTCTATAATAGTTTTACGTCTATGCTTATTTAATGTACACATATATACTTTCTATATTATATACGTAATAATAATATAGAATATTTGTTAAGTATTAGAGAATGACATAAAACCATTTGGTAACAAAACATTTCATGTGATGTAAAAAAAAAACCCCCCTTATATCATCTTATGATTGTTTTTTATTAAATTATATAAATATAATAAAAATATTATTTGTAAATTAATAAATTAATTTTATTTAATTATTAATATAATTGTGCAGGTCACATAATTATATTGTATTATTATTATTATTATATGTATAATACGAAAAATATAATTTAAAAAAATATATAACAATAAATGTTTTTAAGAGCGTGTGTAATAATTATTTATACATTTTTTTTATCACCATTTCTAAAATTTTTATTAACCATTCAAGACCCGAAAGGTTTACCCGGATGATAAGCTAAAAATTTGTAAGTCACTGAATTATGATTCGTATAGCAACTTGTTCCTCTTCGCAAATTTTGAGAAATAAAACAAAAGAATTAACTTTGATAGTTGTAATATTCACTTGTTTAAACATTTATTTAGTAATCTTTACTTGTTTAAACATATTCAATTTGAAAATTTACTGTATTTTTAAATATAAAGATTTAATTTATATATCTAAATAATTTTTAATAGAGTTATTTCGTCAAAATTATTGGCAACATTTCAATTTAAGTTTAAATATTTTACAACCTGTATTTTGATCATCGATTCATTTATAAACAAATTTCAAATAATATTTATACAATAAAACAAGGAAAATATGTTAAAGAAATTTCAATTAATCTCCATTTTCATAAAAAATTTTTACAGATTTACAAAAACAAATCTTCAACAAAATCAAAACGGCACACTTAATCGTGTGTTCGTCAAGTAGAAACCGTCTTTACTAATTAGTTTCATACATCCCCACACTTTTAATTACAGGAGGGCCCATTTGGAGAGCAAATAATGCCCCAAAACGATATTTTGAATAATATAAAGGAGAATTGATCAATAATTACAAAAAAATTGTAAGGCACAGAATTCTAGTGTTTTGATTCAGCATACCTGATCTATTTAGCTATTAATTGGATGCACTACAAACAATGGGAGAATGAAACTGTAACAATTTTATAAAAAAAAATAAAAAATAATCGTAAATAAATTATACACATACAACTATAAAAATAAAACTCGTTTAATTATACATACCACAAACAACACACAACACGACATAACACGAACACAAAGTGTGTGGTTGTCACTATACACTTTTATCTATATTGTAAATAATAATAATATTTCGTTACGGACGTTTTTTCCCGGTTAGGGTACCCCTCCGCATCGTCCCTTAAGGAGCTTTGTTTCAAAATTTTAAAATTCATTAAAAGATAGATATATTTTTTTTAATAGCCCATCTCTTCAAAAATTGTTTTGATAAGAAATTATTCTAAGCCTCTCTATCTCTACATAAAAAAAGAAATTAAATTATCTCGTGTTTTCTCCCGAAAAATTAACTTCAAAATTACATTCTTTCTTGTTTGAATCTATGGCTAACTCAATAATCGTGAGCAGAGCGATATCATATATTTATAATAAATATCATTCTGGATATTTCTTAATATTTATCCTACGCTGCGACCTACGCTTTAATAATTTATAAAATACCCCCAGAAAGAATGAATAAACTGAATGAATCAAAGTTTTCTTTATAGATATCACAGTTTTCTATTCATAAATTTTTCATTTCATTCGATGCCTTGCCATCCTTATAAGTATAATTATCGTGTACATATTTTTACCTGTATGAATACATAGTAATTATAATTAGATAGGTATGTATAAAAATAAACGCCCACAGCTTGTTGAAACAAACAAACTATTATTAAAATGCATATATAAAAATACATTAATAGTCTGTTCACATTAGGATCTGAACTTCTGATTTTATACAATTCTCTCACGCAAATAGATAACACAGTCCGGAATATTTTCCAGTCAGATTTGATGACTTAATGGACCAGAGTGAATAATTTTTTAGAACAAAAAAAATTATACTTGGATGAAACCCATTGGAAACGAAGGAGAATATAACAAAAATGAAAGGAAAAATAATTTACAGGTGATCTGAGGTCGGTAAATGGAAGGGGATGGGTTTTTAAGTAGGTGCTTTTTACCGATTATTCACTGATTACGAAAGGGGCCCTGATAGTCGACTTTACAGACCAGTTAGCGACTAATCTGAACAATTCTAGTTAAAATGTGTTTATATTTACAATTTAAAAGTGTTTAAAGTTTTAAGTTAAATATTATTATTAAACAACTGAATCCTAAGTCCGAGGATACAGGCATTGAAAACGATCTTGACCTCAATATACAACAAATTCAAATCATACTTGACCAGAAAGAAGTAAAAAATATCTCTGAATAGTCTAAGAACTCCTGGGAGAATTGGCTAATAGTCTTTCTGTAAGGCAGTAATCACTGATGGCAGTGGCAGTAAGGCAGTTTTTCACTGGTGAATCAAAGTATTAAAAGGTCAATAACCACGTTCCGGCAACAATCAAAAATTATGGAGCACTACGGACCCTGGCTATCTAGAAATGGATCTGAAGTTTAACTTGAGATCCATCATTAGCGATATTAGCGATATATTATATTTATATAATATATTTATCTCTGTCACTTCTAGGGGATTGTAACCTCGGACTCGTGATCAAACTCCCCTTATGAGATTTTAAATTTTTGTTATTAATGTTACTATTTGGAGTGAGAAAGCTACCCTAATTCTATGAATTTTGATAGTGATCAGCCTCACTATAGTTAGTGATGATGCATGTTCCTGAAGGTCTAAGGAACACGAAAAACAAGAATTATTAAAATAGGAACTGTTGCATCACTTTTCCATATTTTCGACTTATTTAACGTATTAAGAGATATATTGTTAAAAGTAATATTATTTTCAAATAGTTAATTCAAATTTAATTTACGTGAAAGAATAAATATATGATTTTTATGCTAACATGTAAATGAACTGAAGTAAAACATTATAATGTTCTATTTTAAAATATATTTCAAATATGAAAAAGTTAATAAATATATATATATATATATATATATATATATATATATATATATATATATATATATATATATATATATATATATATATATATATTAAACGATTACTCTTTATCTCGAAATAGACGAACAATTTGTTTATTTTATACTAACTAAATTCGGCCACACTTTGTTATGGCTTTATATGGTAATTGTTATTCGGGCAGTAAATAAAAATATTCTGTATACAAATCATTTCTGCTACATCAATAATTTTCTTGGACCGTATTCAATGTACAACCACGCATCAAACGTTTCACGCTTTTAAAGGATTCGAAAAGCTGCGAGTACTCTCTTTTTACTACCTTTGCCATGAATGCTATGATTTTTTTCCAATCCATTTTTAGTTTTTATCGAGGTATGTAGGTAATAAAGGCTCATGCATGTTAACAGTTGGACTTAATAGCCTGATGACTAGATTTTAGAAAAAAAAATATATATTAATATGAATCTAAATGCAAATTAATGCATTTATCGTGTACAAAATAAACAAGAATTTGTATGTTATGATAACAATTAAACTTTAAAATTTATGGTTTTATTTCATCAAAAGTTATAAAAGGGTTTGATAATGAAACTAATTCAAATTTTGACATTTTTGCATTAGCATAAGCATAAAATTCAATTTTCCTTAAATGTTCGCCAAATCCGCCCCCCCCACCGTTCCACTAAGTTTTAATATTAAATAAGCAATTAATATTTTAATATTATTTCAGCTTGAAAAAATTAGTTTATTTTCCATCTTAATTCCATCTTAATTAATAATTTTTTTGGTGGTAGCCTATAAAACGCAACTGTTAATATCGCAATCCTACATTTTATGTTTTATGAAAATTTAATAATAATTGTACGATCACTTATCGGTCATAACAATCTAATAATTTTCTTCGATTTATCGCTGAGAGAAACGTATACAAACAAACTTACGTGTTATGGATAAATCATCACTCTAAATTTGGATTTGCCACGTCATATTATATGAGAGAGCGTCGCGTCGGTGTATTTAACAAATACATTTTTACCTATATATAAAAACAGAGCAAATTTTTACAATTCATTAGTAACAGATTTACATCTGAAACGATATCGAAGAATAAATAACGAACATAGACTTTTAAAAGAAAGTAAGTTTCTAAATAATTTTATTATTTTTTGTATTTTAACAAAATTGAAATTAATTTTGTGAAAATAAATGTTTTTCACTTATTTTGAACTAATTAATTAATTGTAAATTTATCTAATTAAGTCCATTTTTTATAATTCGGGGTTTTTTTTTAATGCTAATTTTATGTTTTTCTCAAAATTTTTTAATTAAATCTAAAAGCGAATTTGATTTTTCTTATTCCATCAATGTGTTTGAAGCAAGCAAATTGAATGATTTTCTTAATCAAATCGGTAAATAAATTTTTTTTTTCGTGATTAATTTTATATAAAATAATGGGTGATTTACTTATGCTGGAAAAATTACTTCAAGCAATCTCATACTGACTTTTCATTAAAATTTGTATTTTTCGAAACGTTTCTAAATAGTTATTTTTGAAATTAATATCAAATTTTGTTTTTTTTTTTCTAGATGTCTCTTGTACCATTATTTTTCCGCGACTGGTGGGATGACTTAGAAGTCACACGTCCAACATCCCGTTTATTAGATCAAAATTTTGGTATGGGAATAAATCGTGAAGATTTATTAACATCATTATCCGTACCCTCACGTTCATTATTACGTGCCAACAGTGGATACTATCGGCCCTGGGGTGGCTTATTAAATCGTCAAAATTCAAGTTCAACAATTAATGTTGATAAGGAGAAATTCGAAGTGACGTTGGATGTACAACAATTCACACCGAATGAAATCACTGTTAAAGTAACAAATGAAACAAATACAATTGTTGTTGAAGGTAAACATGAAGAGAAACAAGATGAACATGGTTACATTTCACGGCATTTTGTACGTCGCTATGTAACACCACAAGGACATGACTTAAATGGTGTTGTTTCAAGTTTATCATCAGATGGTGTTTTAACGGTAACCGTACCAAGGAAATCTTTACCAGTTGCACAAGGCGAACGTGTTATACCAATTAAACAAGTTGCTGCCAAAAATGATAATCAAATGAAAATTGACGAAGCTAACTAATTTATTTATTAAAGGCTCTATTTTTTGAACAATTTTATATTAATGACGAAATAAATTCTTATTTTTTATATAAAAAATTTTTTTTATTAATTATTTAACAAAATCTACCAGTTTGAATCGATCCAAATTTAAGTTTGGTCAAGCCCTTTTGAAATTTTATGCTTATTTCACATAGGATCGACTCATCCACCCATAAATGTACGTATGATCGTTCAAATGTTTATACTTTTGTTTGGAACAATTTTTCGATTCACCTTGTTTTTCAAGTTTTTTGATATGTGAAGTTGCAAAAATCTTCCTTTATAGATTCTGCGATTTATGAATATCCTCTTAAGAATTTTTTTTTTACATACGTTCTGTAATACAGTTCCTTCGAGGAGACTGGGATCATTACATGGCGAAAGCAGCACCGAGAGTGCTAGTTAATTAATTAGTGTGACATAAAAGAAAATTTGGGCGAAAAATTAAAAAAAAAAAAAAAAGAACTGGTTTTATAATCCATTTGCATTGTATTAATAATCGAATAAAAACATCGAAATAGCAAAGACAATTCTGTTGAATGGTCAGGTTGATTCACATAGATTATCTTGTGTGATTGGATTTAGGTACTCATTCAAATAACCCAAATCATTTGAATCCAATAAATCCTCCACTTCTTGTTGTCTATCAGAATACAATTCTTCGCGGTCTGAAGATTTTACGATTACTTTAGCTGAAAATGAAATTTTTTTTTTTAATATTATGAATAAGAATACAAAAAAAAATAGTTAAAGTTGAAAACAAATCAAATTTAGACAAATATTACGCCATTATTATCCTTAAATACGACAAAAATGTGCTTGTATGACGTATTATATCTAAATTTCACCAGAAATTGTTTTCAAAATTCAAATAGATATATGTTTTTGGAACTCACCATTAAATTTATTTTCATCCGCTTGATTAAAGCAGATAAATGTCACCGTTTCGGATAAATAGTAGACTAAATATCCTCTAAAAGAATCTTCCTCCTCCTCGCCTACAAAAAATTAATTCGGTTATAATTTTTAAGATAATTTTTTTTAAATAGTTTTATTTTCGAACTTAAGTTGATGATATTTTCCACAAACCGTATAAACCATAAATTAGGTCCTATATTACTTGACAAGATCGTCTTCATTTGACAAGAGCTATATACATACATCAAAGTTTCATCAAAATACGAGATAATTTTAGAGAGTTTTTAGTAAAAAAATGTACAAATTTTAATGGTCTAAATTATTATTGCATTTCTAGAGATTAATTAATTAATCTCTTAAACAATTTGATCAATAATACCTTGTATAGAAGCAATAACATTATATTTTCCATTGTCAACTTTTTCAAGGCGGGATAATATTCCTTCACAATTGTCATCAGAATTTCTAAACTCTTCTTCACTTAAAAGGGTATTACTATCACCTGGGATATGGCTAACTAGACGAATAGTAAGATCACTTCTAGTGGTTCCATTTGTAGTTTCAGCAATGCCGTAAAATGATCCTTCTGGCTTTAAAACAAAGTTTTCTTATTAATATACATGTAATATTTAAAAATGGTGTCTCAATATTTTACAAGCAAAGAATATTTTAACAAACCATTTTTTTATTAGGGCAGTCGTTATGGCAAACATTTTTCAAAAGTAAATAAAATTTTGATCATTAATTTTAGTACTAAAATTGTAAAAGGGCAGGTCAATAAATTTTTAGAAAAATAAAAGAAATATAATTTTTATATTTTTGCCACTTGAGGCTGGTGAGTAATTGGTGAATGATCTATCAATTCAAACTTCAATTGCAAAATATAAACCATTGATATGTCGCAAGTATTTTCTCATGCATTATACTCGAGAAAGAGAACTTTTTTTTGCCTAATAAGAACTATTTCCTTATTTAATGGACTTTAATGCATCCCAAACAGTAGCTATAACATTTCTCGGTGATTTCACCGTTTTTTTTTGAAAAATTTGATTTTATTCTTAAATTCCACAAAATATACCGTTTATAACCCACGCAAGTTTGGTGAGCTTTAACTGTCTCAGCCAGGTACCTTAAATAAAATTTACTTACAGATATAGATTCGTCTGGTGGTGAAATCTCTGGACATTGTCCATCAAATACAACATATTGACCATTCACTACTGCCACAAATATTATACCAAATATGAATAATATCATTTTTTATAATCAATAATTGTTTATTCCTCAATAAAAAAAAAAAAACAATTTTCCTCTAGCAGAGCTCAAAATAAAACGACTAAATATTTACTTTTTATAATTTTTATATCAATTTTTATAATCTTATCGTTTTTAAAAAAATTTGCATGTATTTTAACAGGTTAGTATTTAATTTCGTTTTTACCTAAA
This sequence comes from Chrysopa pallens, assembly GCA_020423425.1. NCBI lineage: Eukaryota > Metazoa > Arthropoda > Insecta > Neuroptera > Chrysopidae > Chrysopa > Chrysopa pallens. The sequence goes on from JAEMTY010000368.1 coordinate 12,856, forward strand.
CAAATTTCTGTTAACCATATTATCATGGGATCATTTATTCAGTTAATTTTTTGGGTATTTATTACACAAATTGGACTGCAGTATTTAGAATGTGAATAGCTTAAATGATCCCATGATAATGGTTAACAGAAATTTGTTTAGGTAAAAAAGAAACTTAAATCTTAACTTTCAAACAAACAACAAAAAACAAAATTTATTTTTAAATAAAATGATGATGATTCGACCATTAATGGATACTTACCAAGGTAGCAAAATATAAACTTGTGGATATGTTATCCAAATAATACCTTATTCGACAAATATATGCAGTTCACTTAAGTTATTGGTTCGATCCCCGCTTTTGTACGAAATATTATCTAGTACGAATATTTGTGTAACCGCTTTGAATCATAAAAGGCGGCAAATATTACCCTTAGTATAATGCTCCTTTTTTTTACTTCACTTACTAACTTACTTTATCATTATTTTAATTCTTCATTCATATACTATATTTATGTAGGATCATAAAGATCTGCATCTGCGGATATGACCTTTCAAAAATTCGGATCGGTATTCACATCTGCGGATGTGAAAAAATCGGCATCCGCAACATTCTTGATACATACACACAGAGACATCTATCACAAAATCGGCTGCATTACATGAACTTCTCCAATGAGAAGTTCAAAATGCTTGTGTTTTAAAACCATAACTTTTTGATAAGAAATTTTTTGCTATGAAATTTGAAATTTCTTCAATTTCAGCTGCAAAAAATGAATAATTTTTTGTGCTAAAGAACTTTTTATTATTTATTAGCTGTACAATGTATTTGGTCAGTTTAATAATCACAGTATATTTCAACAATTAATTAAATATGTTAATTTCTTTAATTTTCAAATACTCGTGGAATTTAGTATACCTAATCTGAAAATATATAAAGTACATCTTACAAGTATGACTCTGAGATCGAGCTGTTTTTGATTGTCACAATATTTTTATAGTCATAATATTAATGACCAAATATATTGACCATTCTTAATATTGAGCGATTATTGCCTGCTTAAATTAACTATTATGTTATTGTTTGAATCAATCCAGAAAATTTATTGAACAAGTTAATCTCTGTTACCAAAGAGCAACCTTGGCCGACATTGTTTCAACTAATTATTTTATGGTACCTACTATTAACTTTCCCGTATAATTAATAAATAACATTCCCGTATAATTAATTCAATTAATAAAACGTCAAACAATTTAAGGTAAGTTCTTTATATAAATTAAAAAATATTTATAATTGTTAAAAAGTTTTTTTTCGCATTATTTAATTAAATATCAAGGCTAATTAATTAAGCGATTATATTGCGTCAAACGAAAAATTTCCTTTGATATTACCCTGTCCTTAAAATCATTCACACCCTGGCTTCCTTTGTAATATTTTCGATTTTGGACTTGAAAAATTATTAAAATATGTTTCTATTTGAGTTTGGTTCATTCTTTATTCTTCAATACTTCATCATTTTCTTTCCCCCAATTCTTTTTTAAAGTTTAAATTTTTTGGTCCAATAATATGATATAATTAGTTGCTGATTTGAACTGCTTTGAATTCGTTCGATATTTACAGAAAGGGGGAAAACGATTATTCGCCGCTTATCAAGTTTATGCTAACTCAAGTTTTACGTTTTAAACTCTGTGTCTAATCCGGGTAGTAATCTAAAAAGGAGATAGTGGTATAAAAAGCCTGGGTTAAATTTTAAATAATAAATAGGTATCAGGCCCGGACTGACGTAACGTAATGGCTTAAACCAATCAATAAAGTTAAGCAATAGCAGTCAAAATCTGTATTTGGGTGGGTGACCACCTAGCAGCACTATCTCTTTTTATATACCATTATCTCTTTAATGAAAACAGAGATTATCATTTTTCCATGGTAATCTGATTTTTTTGGTTCCCAGATTTAAAAAATTAAAATACAAGATAGCGCAAAGATCTCGTGTCAAAAATATTTCATTAGCGTTTTAAATAAGAATACTTTAATTTTTTTAATACACTCTCCCTCCTTATTTTTAGGAAAAATCTCCAAAATACATCCTTATTACATCTAAAATATATTTTATAGCATGGCTCTCTCAAAAATTTCTAAAAATACCAACTTTTGTCTGTAATCTAAAAAAAGTTCTGAAAAGTAATTTATTGAATTCACTTTTTCTACAGAACTTGTATTAACATAGGTATTTTAATATCATTCGTTAAATGATTCACAATAAAATCATTGTGTCTTTGTAACAAATTCTTATTAAAATTCTAGAATGGAGAGAATCGATTCGAATATTCAAAAAATTCAAATTTTGATTGGATGGGAAAAATATTAATACGCATGTCAGGGTTATGAAATGATATGATAGATTGAGGTTATAACAAATAAAGTGATCAAAAACCAAAGGTTTAGAATATAATTTGAGGTTAAAACAAAATAAATTATTTAAAACATTATATAGTGTATAAAATATAAAAAATAAATATTAATTATGGCTAAAAGTTTAACAATATGTCGTATATTGACTAATAATTTATTCCGTATACAACCTGCTTCCAATTTAAATGGTAAAATGAAAATATATAAGTATGAAGAAACACATTCATGTAATAATATCTTATTTTTCTATTAATTCTGACAGTTCGATACTTATTCTCTAAAGAAGCACTAGGAATTGAGGGATATGAACATACTCGACAGCGAGTAGTAACACAATTTACAAATATGGAAGAAAAATTTAAGACTAAAATGGAAGAATGTGTTGATCCCAAAGCCGCTACAATGATATTTACTGAAGATTTAAAAAATATGATACATCTTGCTAAACCTGAAGAACGTGATCTTAAGTTAATTCATAATATGATACTAAGGTAAAATGTTATATTTGTCATAGTAGCCATAGTTTGCTTCTTTCGTATACAAAAAAATTATTTCGTTAGTTATATAAAATATTTATTTTTGTCGAATCAGTTTCTAGATAATTTTTTGCTCATTCAACAAGTTTTTTACATAACAGTCTCATCAAACGATTACTAAACCCCAAATTATTTTATTTTAGATTTAATAAACAAAATTCATCATTACGATTTGGTAACTTTATCTTTGGACCAGTAGTTATGCGAATGTTTTATTTTTTAAATAAACCAGATGAAGCTTTAGAATGCTTCAAAAATCCTGATTTAGATGGATTCTTCGATCAATTAATGTCGTATCAAATTTTAATGGATTTGTTATTTATCAATGGCAAATATGATGAAGTGTTAGAAGTATTTGAAATAATTCGAACAAAACAAATACAAACTGCTAAATTTCCCAAACAAGCTGTAGTGCTTACTTTAGCATCCTTATACAAAAAGGTAATATCAATTGCAAGAAAATGGGAATATAAAATAACGAGTTTTTTTCCTTTTAGAACACTCCAGAAAGTTTAGATGCGGCATTAAAATTATGGAAAGAATTGCAAACCGTTGGACATGTACCAATTAGAAAAGCATGTACATTTATGGCAGGATTAGCTTTAAATCAAGGCAAACCACAAATTGCGTTAGAAGTTTTATCGAATATCACCAATCAAACATATATGACAATTCGTAATTTGAAAGTAAGTTGCAAATGAAACCTAAGAATTTTAATGGTCAATCTATTGAGTTAACCAAGAAATTTTTTTGATTCTATCTGCAACGTGTAGAGAGTTCTTGATTCACACCTAGAAGTCTGAACACAATATTATGGCTTCTCCTATTATATTTTATATATTAATCAGAAAGATTTTTAATACTATTTTAGGTAGCTGCATTATCGGAAATTAATCGATTAGAAGATGTTATACAAATATTAAAAAGTGTTTTAGAAGTTGATAGACCTGGTCAACAAAAATTTACATTCAATATTGATGTAATTGAAAAAGTGAATTCTGCTGTGCAGAATTCATCGAATAAAGATATAATTACAAATTTTGAACGCATTACCACACAACTAAAAGAAGGTGGCCATATTACTGATAATGTAAGTTTTTTTTTTTTTTCGAAAATGCAAGAGGAAATAGTTGCTTGTATACGATTACAAAATTTGTGTCAATTTTGGTCTATTTCTGACTAATTTTGGATTTCAGATAGTCACGTTTTTTTCGAAAAAGTGACTTTCACCAAGTTTCGTTACTGGATCTTATTTTTGATTGCAAACTATCGAAAATATTGAAATTTATTAAATAAACATACATAAATAATTGGATTTATTTTTGTTTTCTAGACGTTGGATGCTGACTTATGCCGAGATGTTTTACCTAATTTTAATGCAAATTTTAACAGAAATCAAAGATTTAATGATAATCGATCTTATAATAGAAGATTTACGAATACAGAAAATCGTTATGAACGAAATTATAGGCCTCAACAATCAAGACCTGGATTATCAGATTTACAATAAATTATATGTAATGTATTTTAGTTTTTGTAATCGTTAATAAACAGTTTAGTTATAATTTTTTTTTAATGATTTTTAAGAATCCATAGTTACAAATTCTTATAATTTTATCAAATACGGAGATATGTCACAGTTGGGGCAGAAAATTGCAGTTTAAACTTTTATATTTTCTCCCATTGTGTATGTTTAATTGATTTTCAATAAATAACTAATCATCAAAATTAGTTGCGTTCTTTATTTTATTTCACAAAATTCATTGGAACTACAATTGAAAATCTTTCACTAAAAATTTCCTTCTGACTTTCTAATGCATGATTGCTCTTCCAATTATATAGGTAATTTATTATTTGGTTGTCATTAAAAAGAAAACATCATTTAAAATAAATTCGTTTTAATTAAAATAATAATTTTTCATTACATTTATAATTTTTATTTTAAAAAAAATGTAATATGTCTTTATAATTATTATTCAACTAAATATCTAAATTAAATTTTTGTACAATAACTTTTGAGTAAATCCAGATACATAGCGATTAATTTTTGAACATGCGCCTGCGTCTTCCAATTTTTTCGGCAAAATTCATACGTTATTTTATATAAATAGTACTTCATACTCACAGCAATAATTAACTATTATCCTATTAAAAATAATTCAAATAGATTTCCTATAAAAATGAATCAACATTTTTTAATCGAATTTTTTTATTTTCCGATTAATTTCTTATAAATTTTAATAGATTAAAAGATATAATAATTCAAATCTCAACCGCTTTCAGTGGCTCGCAGCACTGAAAGTGTTATATATCTGAATTTACCGCCATCTTCAAAAACGGAAGATGATTTATTATTAACTGTATTTATATAATTGGAAACTTTACATTAAAATTTTCAAAAACAACTTAACATCTAATAAATGTTCTTCTACAAGGTTATAAACAATAATTGAATTAAGGTTTTGGAAGAGGATGTTTACCATACCATCCACTTTTATAGTAATTAAATTCCTTATTATCCACATCGCTCATAAAATTATCATCATTGTTGTTATAATCCACCTGAAATTAAAAATAAATTAACTATTTCTCAATTTAGGAGTTATATCGATGTATAGTCTTTCAAAAACCTCGATACATAAATGGATAAATTATTGACTGACATATCACCGCCGAAATTCCTTGGTCAAGTACGCTACCCGAATAGTTTGAGATACGTAAAAATATTCTATATATTTATATAGAATATTTCGAAATTCGTCTGACTTTGACTATGAACTTAGTCATCGTATAAATGCTATTTATTATTATTAATAAAAATTATTTTACCGTGATTGGTTTTAATCGAAAATCAACTCGTTGTGCTGGGAATCCAGATTTATTGTACACAGTTATTATTTTACTATTTGGTAAAAATCCTTCTCGAAATGCTGTTACTTTATATCTGCCTGGTGTTAATAGTCTGAAATAATCTCCATTGTGTACTAAAACAAAATAAAAGTTATCGTTAAACTAAAAAAGTGTCAAATCAAATTATTTTTAAAAATACCTGAAGTAATATCATGTTCAATATCGTAAGCGTTACGGTCAGTAATATTTCGTACATGAATAACCGCATTTGGTATTCCTTCCTTAGTCAAGGCATTATAAACCATTCCTTTAATTCCAATATGAGACTACAACAAAAATAAAACTATTATAAAAAACACATTAATTAATATATATCAGCTTTTCCATTTATTCTTCGAAACTCACCTGCCAAATAAAATTAATTAAAGCATCTTTGTTTCGTATCCATTCGTTTGGTAAATCCTCGACTGGTGGATATTTATCACATCCAATCTCCAAAGTAATGTCAAAATCGTTACAAGATAAGTAACTAAAATCTTGCATTCCTGCAGAAAACACATCATTAGTTAATGAATCTCAACTTTGATCAATTTTAATAAATTACCTCCTTGTAAACTATACCATTGTGCTCCATTCGTGATTCCACCACGTTTACCAAAGTCATTACTATCTTCAGCACATCCTTTACGATTTGGATCCGCCATGTCAGCATGATATGTGGAATATGATTGTGCTAAATACCTAAATGTATTATCATCTGGCGATGAACTGTATTCACCATTTGGACGTCCAGAACGACTTTCATCATACGGATAATTTGCAACTAAATCACCACCATGCAAATTTGCTGATAGTACAAATGGTATTTGCATTATAAATCGTATCACTGCTCTGGTTTCAGGCTGAATCTATAAAAATTCAATTTATTAAAAATATAACAACTTGGAATTTCACATGTCTCAAATTTTTCTTTGGATTCTTACCGGTTCTGTTAGGCGTTCAACTTGTGCTAGTAGATGATTATTGTGATATATGTGATTTTCTTCATTACTAAATACAATTCTATCTAAATCTGGGAAATTTCTATTCAAATCCACTGAATTATTATTTAATCGACCTATTAAGAAATCATTTCCTCCCTAGAAACAAAGACATAATATGATTGGATAATATTCGTAGAATGTTAATTGTTTTATAATACTGAGGAAAATCGAGCAACTTCAATAGAAATGAAGAAGTGATTGGCGAAATTGAGGACTATATTGAGACAAAGATGCCTTATCTACAAAAATATTGAGTCATTGTCCGAAAATTGAGTCATTTTTTCTAATATTTACGCAAAAAGGTCAAAAATACTCCAGCCCATCTTTATTTATAATTCCTTGCAAATAATAATACATAATTTTAATAATTTTAAAATCTGCTTCTACACTAAAATGTTTTGCAAAAAATATTCAAAAAAAAATGTATACTTTAGTGCAATTTACTTAAAATATATGTAATAAAGCGAAAGTTCGTTTGGTGGAATAAAATACAAGCTATGGACGTCTGGGATGGTCACCCAAAGGTTTGTTTAAATACCCTGGTTTCCCTGGCAGAGGTGACAGGAGAAGTGAAAAATAGTTGGTATCTCCAATTGAAGGAAAAGCTACCAATAATTGCAGCAGGAAAAATATTCTTTCTACTAAAAACAGTTTTAGAATAAAGTTTATTTATTTATTTACTTCAGTGCAATGTTCTTTGCCTATACTACATATAAAAATCAAAATAAAAACTATTTTTACCATATCAGTAGCTAATTGCCACCCATCTGGATTCATTGAAGGCATTATATGTATACGTGTAGCTTCAATTAATGCAACAATGTCTGGATCTCTTGCATTCCATTGTTCACATAAATAATCAACTAATTTTAACAACAATTCTCTACCAAGAACTTCATTACCGTGCATATTTGCTATATACTTAAATTCAGGTTTCACTAAAATATACCAAAAATATTGTTATCACTATATTATTTAATTTTTCAAAAATCTTGCGTACTGATTTTTGATGGCTATATATTTTAGGGATCATGCATCAATTTAATCTTTTATTAATTACTACAAATATTTAGAACAAATTTTTCATATTACAATGCAAAAAAATATAAAAATATGAATATTATCAAAGTGATGTCTAAGATTTTTCGAATAAATTTCCATTTTTTTCCCCAAACCGAAATCATTCTTAAATTCATTAATTGTTTATTTGCTAAATTAGTATATTCATTTATAAATAATGATAAAATTAAGTTTATAAATATATCCATTTTTCTAAACGAACCAATTTCCTTTTTTTTATTTTAGAACATTAAAATTGTAAATATTTCTTTTGTTAACCCCCCCCCTTTCCTTTTTTGTTGATGCAATAGAAATTTATACTGTTATTAACAATTGTTGTTGTATTTATAAACAATTGTTCTAAAATTATAATATTGTCAAAAAAGTTATGAATATTTAAGATGCTTGATTATATTGTTTTTGAACTGGAATGTCTAAAATTGAGACGCTCAAAAATGTGAGATAAGTGTAATTAGAATTGTCTCATATGTATTATTTTTAATGTGCTCTGGACGTATTTTGAACGCTTTCAGCTTTTAAATAAGCAAATTTTTTACCGCTTTCACTATGTTAATTTGATTTGTTGATATAATATCCATTAGCTAACAGGTAAAGTTATACAATAACTAAAATCATCTTACTTAATTCATGATGACCGGGTCGTAATGTGAATTCAATCACATACAACGGTATTCCACGTACAGATTTTTCATCTAGCGTATAAACTCGCGTAATATTTGGACATTTTGCATGTACATCCATTAACACTTGTACTAATTCCTCATTATTGTGATGTCTAAATTCAAATGCTGAATTTACATTAAAATAAACAAGAAATGCAAAAAAAATTGGCAATGACGAAGACCAGCATATGGAAGCGAAAGCCATGGTGATCACAAACACACTAACAGAAAAATAATACAATCAATTTTCTCTTATTTATCAGAAGTTTTTTTCTCTTCTATGTAGGAAAATTGAATTAGATATTATTGGTCATGCGTTGTTTCAATTGTTCATGTTCTCATATACCACCCTCAACTTGTACCGAACCTCCACGCATAGAATATATGAGATATTGTGTAAATTTTCGAAAATGAATGATAAGTTCTGTCTATAAAGGAGAACAATTTTACTTTGGTGTAATGTCTTGCCTATAGTCCAAGATAAATGAAAATATGGTAGACACAGCATAATATATTAAAATATGTGACGGCTGAAGGAATGTATTAAATTTAGTTTAAAGTTCGATTTAAAAATATTTATAGATAGCTAGTAAACAATTTTGGGTGCAAAGATGCCAGCACGTCAATAAAGTATGCCAGAGTATATTCATTTTTGCCTAAAGTTTCTAAAGCTATAACCTCCCATATAATCACCTTATTAGTCTATTTCCATCAGTCCGTCCGTGTGCTTGCCATCAAGGTAACTTAAGAACAAATAAATATAGAGTCCTGGAATTTTGGTGGTGTATTCTGCACTTAATAAAAGAGTTTAATTGCGTAAATGAGCAAAATTGATCATTGGATCAATTAACTAATTTTTTGAATTAAAGGTAAAAGAAAAATTTATAAACTTAATAGAATAATTTACGTGAAACATTTTTTTGTAAAATGTTTGGATTCGCCACTGGTTTTGTTTAAATTTAGCAAATAATTACAATTCATATTATTATTCATTTATATATTTATAATTTTATTGACTGAATTATTTAGAGTAATAATAATAATTGTGTATTTTATAAATGCTAACCAATAAAAATAACTCAAACATTGATACCCAACCATATGTTGAATATCTGAACAAATTTTTCATATTCTGCGTATTTTTATCCATTTTCGATAGGCACTTGACTGAGTAGTTTCTGTGTATAGAGAACGTGTGGAGTCGCTATCCTATCAGTCTTTTATCAATAGAAAGCCGTGAATGGGAGTTTACGTCATCGAATAGAGAATATTACGTTTTTGTTACCTTTTAAGTGAATATCGATTTTAATTATATATACCTACACACCGTCAATTCAATTAGATTTACATTTATTAATTTCAGATAAACGAATTAGCAAAAACAATTATCCTTTAAATTTTTTATAAAACAAGTATATGATAACAACTAACTCAGTTAATTGCTTAAACACTCTTCAATTTCAATGTTTGTTTTGTTAATGACATTAAAATATACTTACATGCTTTCATGAAGTGTTTCCTGATAAAAAATACGGGATACGGACTTATGTTTCTTGCGATGTTATTTATTTTTACATAATGGGCCAAATTTAAGGCTTGACGAGGAATTAGGCTTAGATGTTTTGAGGCGATGTCTTTTTTGTACTCTAGGATTAGACGACTTCCTATAGACTTTTCTATTTTAGGTAGAGAATTAAAAATAGACAACATGATAGAATAATTCGTATTATCAAGTGTGAGTTTAAGCACAGAGGATAATTTTTTTTATGGTTTACTTACTTTACACTTTTTTTATGGATTATTTCGTTTGCGAAAATGAATTTTTGGATTTTAAACTTAATGTAAAAATAAACCATCGTCAATCAAGTACTATTCAATCCTATAGAAATTGATCAGGATATCAATAAGACATGAAATTTCCTAATCAATCCAATTGATTTCCTATTCATTCCTATTTCTATAGGATTGAATAGGACTTTTTAAATCAGGGTAAACAATGCTCTGAAAGTCTGAAATTAAAAATTTAAGTAAAAAATATATTTTTTTAAATCCAAAATTTTATTGCACTAAAATGTGTAAATGAAACACAAAAGGCATTCGTATGGAAAATACGTAAATTCTGATGTTTACTTCTTGATTTACAACTTTTTTTTGTACTTTGCTACTTTTCAACGATTTTTGCAAGAATGTTTTTGTCTTAAAATTAACGTTAGGGAATTTATTTTTAACTATCAAAAGGAATATTATGATGAGGATCTAGGATTCCGTTGAGGATATATAAGGAGAATATACATTTATGTTCAGTAAAATATTCAACAACAAAAAATATTTTGCTGAAAAACAAAATCATTCTAGTTTCCATCTTTTCATTAAGAATTTATAGTCGTTGGATAACTATTCAGCCAATAAAGTCATGACTCGAGGTTTCTAGAAGATGGTTAAAGTGCCATCATTACACACTGCTGCTCTAAATTGGACATTACACTTTGTTTGTTTTCACATTGTTCTTCGTGCGCTTATAAATAATCCATCAGGTGTAAATTCAAAAAGTGAATTTGCTTAACCTGCTCTAACATTTAATATTTATTATTTTTACCCCATTCTTTTTTATCGGACTCAAAATAAAATCAACACGTTGAGCTGGACGTCCATCCTGCATCACAGTAACTATTTTACTTTTTGGTGAAAAACCTTTTCGGTATGCTGTAACCTTATATATACCTGTTGTTAATAATCTGAAATAATCACCGCCACGGGCTGAAACAAACAAAATATTACAATGTTTAAAAATAATACGTCTAATACAATTTGAACAGTAAAATACCTGAAAAAACATCATGTTTGATATCATAAGGATTATTACGATCGGTAATATTTTGCACTTCAATAACAGCATTTGGCAGTCCTTCTTTTGTACGACCATTATACACCATTCCTTTAATCCCGATATGAGACTATAAAAAAAAAGAATCAAAATTTAGAAACGTTTAATCTGAACAATAATACCTCTAATTTCAGATTTAGATATTCCTTGGTTTATGCAATTTATTTTAAAATATCATTGGCAAGGAAAAATTCAACATCGGTTATCCATATTATAGATCCGCCGTAGTTTTATTTCGTATTTCCCGAAATCACTCCTCGTAGGCTCATTAATGCCCTACTTTCAAACATAATATTGAGCTTACCTGCCAAATATAATTTATTAAAGCATCTTTGTTTCGCATCCATTCTATTGGTAAGTGCTTTGCAGGTGGATATTTATTACAACCAAGCTCCAAAGTAATTTCGAAAGTATTACTAAATAAATAATTAAAATCTTGCATTCCTACAGAAAAAAATCACAATTAATATTTCTCAAGTCATTCTATAGCTTGATCAAATACCTCCTTGCAAACTGTACCATTGTGCTCCATTTGTAATTCCATCATTTTTACTAAAATCTCTGCTATCCCTATCGCATCCCACACGATTTGGATCCGCCATATCTGCGTGGTATGTGGAATATGATCGTGCTAAGTATCTGAATACTGTATCATCAGGTGTCGAACTGTATTCACCGAATTGACGACCGGATCGACT